>JAYESA010000017.1:27117663-27430163 GCA_036927795.1 Iris macrosiphon | reverse complement strand
TAATAACTATTCTAAACCCATAAATGAGTCTGACAAGGGTGTTGGTTGGGTCTGACATGGGTCCACTAGGGTCTGACATGGGTCTAGACTAGCCAAAACCCTATAATAACTAATAAAAATAAATACAACCAACTAATTAAATATTAATACAAATATTTATGATCAATACACAATTTATCAAATTAAAAAATATATATATATCCTGCCCTGGAAATGGGTAGTGACACGTAACCTAAAAAAATACCTTCATCGGCCTTTTCGTCAAATTTGCTTAAGTCATCTTTGGTATTGAGAATAAAACATTTGCATCCAAAGATCTTAAAGTAGAAAACTAAGAGAGTTCTATCAAACCATAATTCATAGGGAGTTTTTTTCGATTTAGGTCGAATCAAAACTCTATTCAAAACATAGCACGTTGTATTGACAACTTCTGCCCAGAAATACTTAGGTAGGCTGAATTGGTTTAACATTACTCTAGTTATTTCGCTAAGAGTTCTGTTCTTACATTCTATAACGCCATTCTGTTGTGGAGTTCTATGACAAGAGAATTCGTACAAATAACCGTGTGTGTTACAAAATTTCTCAAAGTCAACGTTTTTAAATTCGCCTCCATAATCACTTCTAATGCGAGTGATCATGAATCCTTTCTCATTTTATACCTTTTTACAAAATGTGACGAGTTCTGAAAGTGCGTCACTCTTATGAGCAAGAAAATATATCCACGTGTATCTAGAGTAATCATTTATAATTACTAATGCATACAACTTACCATTTAGACTAACAACTCTGTTGGGTCCAAACAGATCCATATGTAATAATTGTAGAGGTCAAGTGGTACTTACAATGTTGATTGACTTAAATGTTGATTTTGTAGCTTTGTTCTTTTCACAATCGCTATATACCATATTTTTCTTGAAGGCGATCTCCGGTAAGCTTCGTATCAATTTCTTTGTGGATAATCTCGATATTGTGTCCATGTTTGCATGTCCTGGCCTCATATGCCATAGTTGATTCTCGTCATTTTTGGCGTATAGGCATCTACCTGTAGTGTTAGTATCTTCTAAAAGATAGAAAACATAGATATTATCTTCCCTAATTTCTTCAAAAAATAGTACTGCCAGTTGATCTATCAACTATAGTACATTTGTCTTTAACAAAGTTAATATCATAACCATGGTCAGCTAAATAAATTATGCTGAGTATGTTATGCTTTAACTCGGTTACTAGACAAACTTCTTTAATCACGGGATATGGAGCCATACCAATGTTACCGATACATTTTATATAACATTTCAGATTGTTACCGAATGAGACGTGTCATTCTTTCTTCTTTGACAGTATTTGTAAACTCCCTCGACCAGATTTCAGTATTTTAATATTATTTTTAGTTAATTAGAATTAGTGTAACTTTTTAATATTTTATTATTAATATATTCTATTGATTGTGCACCTGTTCATTACACAATTAATTAGGACCTCACACTAGCTGTTAACCCTAAACTAATTTCCCATTCCTGCCCTAGACTTGCTAGACTACATTTTCCGTATTTTTAGCAACTCCCAGAAACCTCGTTTTGTGCTTCGTTTTAGTCGCACAAATATCGTTACAAACGTACGTATTTAATTCCTATTTAATTTTCTGCTCTTTACCAACCTCTGTACCCTAAAAATTTGAGGACCAGTAGGCACCTGTTTTGCCCAACCAAAAATACGATAATATTCTACACTAATTGTATTACAATTATCGTATTGACACCGTAGAAAAATTATGACCCTAACTGCCCCTGAATAATTAGTGAACACCGTGCGCAGTATTTATTAAATAATAAATACGGTGACCCGTATCACCTGCAGAATCAGACCCTGACCCTGCCCAGGCTCATCCCCACAGCCCAGGACATTTCCCCAGCATTTTCCCTCAATTCTGTGAATTTTAGTAATTTTTAGAACCAGGTGATTTTTTCAGACAAATTGTATAATTGCGCAAATTCCCAATTTTTGGACTTTTATGCAAATTGTGAAAAGTTAGGGTTTTTATTGCAAAAATGCATGCTAGGTGGCAACCTTCTATTGGCTAGACCATAGGTGGCAAGGGCCCACCATAAATATCCAGGATAAATATTACAAAATATCCCAAAAATTCAAATTACTAAAATACCCCCAAAAGTTCCCTTTAATTATGAAAATGCCATTGGCCTAAAAACCTATAAAAACCCTAACCCACACACCCCTCTCTCATTCCCACTCCCTCACAGCCACCACCGTACGCCGTCGGCCGCCCAACTCCGGCACGACCTCCGCCCCGACCCCCTCTTCCCTCCGGCCAAGCCTCGCCGCCTGAGCCGCTCTGCTCCGCCGTGGCGAGCCACCGCAGCACCCACTCCCACACTACACCACAGCGGCTCCCCGACCTCCGACCGCCCACCACCGCCTCCCTAGCCCTCGCCGACCACCGCCACCACCCCCACTCGCCTCGCCACCTCCTCCTCCACCGACCTGACCTTCCCCCACCGCTCCACGACGGCCTCCGCCGCCGGCAACTCCCCCGCAAGCCACCACCGCCTCTCCCTGTCATCCTCCTCCCCCACCTCCCCGACGCTCCCCATCGCCACTCCGGCCACCCCCGACCTCCGCCACCACCACCAATCTCTCCGCCACCCTCCCCTCATTCGATCCCTCCGCCTTGCCGGCCGTCTCCGCCGCTGCTCCGCCGCCGGCAAGCCCCATAGGCTGCTGCTGCTGCTACTGCTGCCAGCAGCTACTGCTACTGTCGTTGCTCCTCCGGCCGGCCGCCGTCGACTCCGCCGCCGACCTTCCGCCGACGACTCGCCGTGGACCCCACCTGCCACCTCGTCAGGTATAAATACGCTATTATATACGTATTTATATATATATATATATATATGTATATGTATGTATATTTATATATATATATGTATATTAATATATATGGTTATATATATTAATATATATTATATAAATAATGTATAAATACAGTATATTATATGTATTATTATTATTATTATTATTATTATTGTTATTATTATATGTATATATTTCATATATATGTATATATATATATTAATATATTTTTATGTATATATATATGTATATATATATATATAAATATATATATATATATGTTATCATATATATATTATTATTATTATTTAGTATTTAATAAAAACGGTATATATATTTACTTAATATATATATATGTATTTTGTGTATATATAAATATGCATTTTCATTTATGATTTTCCTTACTTATAAATATATATATATTTATATATATATAATTATAATATATATATGTATACTATATATATCATATATATACAAGTAATTATATTATATATATTTGTATATGTTATATAAATTCTACTATAATGTATATATGTATATTATGCACTCTTTTTCTTTTATTTAATTCTGTACTTAATTTCCTGCACCTATTTATATAAATATATCTATATATATATATATTATCTATATGTACATAATATAACATATTATTAATATGTTATATTTATACTATGTATTATTATTTAATACAGCTTATATTCATATGTATATTCTTTAAATTCATATATTATATTATACAGTGGTCACATATAGACCCTGATAAATACAATTATTATAAATACTGTACATAACAGTGGTCACATATAGACCCTGATATTGCTGAACAATACAGCAATTATATATGTATTTAAATTCCTGCAATATCATTTTATTTTATCTATATATATTTATATCAGTGGATACCCCCTGATAATATTATAGTACTATATATAAACAGTGGATATACCCTGCTATTATATAATTTACATTCCTGCATCCTCTTTTCTGAATATATATATGCTATATATATATATATACTACTACTACATACTATATCTATAAGTATATATATATACTATATATATATATATGTGGTGTGTATCCTATATATACATAGGTATATATACTTTTATATTATACCCTGATAATTCACGAACCTGTATATTTTTAACAGAGAATATCTCCAGTACAACCAGTGACCCCTGTCACAAGCAACTGCAAACCTGACTGTGAGATCAGGTTACCAACACTATCAGGGAGTAGGCAAGTATACCTTGCCAAGTTTACTGTTAAATATTGTTTATTGTTATTATTGCTGAATTTCAAATGAACTGTTAAATGTTATTCTTGTAAATTTGTTAAATAAACAATATGTATCTGAGATTGCCTTGGGTACAGTCAACAGATACGTTGACTTAGTGTAATCAACTTAGTAGTTACAGACTTACCAAAAATTGTGAGGATATCCTGATATTCTCCTAGACTCTATCACGAGAATACGCAACAGGGTTGCAATGCATATTGGGATGCGAGCTGCGTATTTGACTAGCTACCAGTACGTGTGACCGCATCACGGATTAGAATAATTCAGGAAATATACGACTTGACCTTTAGTTATATTGGGAGGGGAGAACAACTAAAATACGTATGGGACACCCACATCTTTACCATGTGCCGCACTCGACGGAGTGATACGGATGATATAGATATGTATTCATGTGACCATTCTCATCGTAGATGGAAAATTTTATAGTGCCCTTGAACGGGGGCATATGTGGCATATACTAGCCTGTCACTACAGATTGGTGAATTACGTCAGCATATGTCTAGCCACACATTTCCCATACGTACTAGGTTGTCTCAAATTGTATTTCACTTAGATGGTTAGCACCCTGTATTTATTTAAATTATTTATTCAGTATTTACATTACATGGCATGTCATTTTTCTGTATCTTGTTACGTCCCTCTGAGGACCTGGTTTCCTGCCAGGTTTAGCTGAGACATTCCACCCCACAGTACCTGGAACTGGACAGGAGTCTGGACATGCCTCGGAGACGGAGTTAGAGGAGATGCCGTCAGAGTCTACCTGAGTACCCTGGAGTTGGAGCTACATATTTTGAGGATGTTGTGCTAGTTTATCTTATTTCACTCCTGCTTACTTTTGTAGTGGGATTGTTCCCACCTGACTTTATTTGGGTTGTATATGACATTTCCGATTTAGCATCTATATATATATTCAGCACTTTCCCTGTTATTCTTGTGGATGAGATAGATTTACCTGTATTTAGACTTGTAGTATTTTAGGACAGCGTAGCACATCACTTCGGGTCCATTAAATTGGGTAAACCCTTAGTGACGTGTCAGCTGGCCAGTGACACGTGGCCTAGTTCCGTATATTTTTGGGACTGGGGCGTGACACGGTTTTAGTGGTGGCCCATGCAGGTCGAGTTAATTGCTAATAACATGGTATCATGTTCAGCAAACCTGCAATAGGATAGGAATACTAGGTCTCATCCACACTAACTTCATCCATAAATATTGCATCCTGCTTAATTATCATCTATTAAGTCCTTCGTACTTTTCAAAAATTTTCTATTCTTTTCAGAAATATGGACATACCCGGGAAAACTGCGATTTATGGAACTGACCAAGCAACAGACCTCTCGCCAGATGTCCAAGGGACACCAACCCCGAGAGACCAATCTCCGAGAAGGATGCTGGTCAATCCAACAACCTCGTGCCTTCACCAGGATCCGACCCAGGAGACGATATCAGCCCGACAAGAAGGGCAAACTTCTCAGGCACCAACACTGCAGGCCGAGATACCTTTGTCTCCACCTCCAGTTCTCGCAGCCCTGATGCCACAACTTGAGGAACAATCTCAGATGTTCCAAGCCATATTGCAGGCTCAGTGGCAACAGAATGAAGTCCTGAGACAATGCCTAATGAAGGTTCTGGAGAAGACAGCTGCCCCAGTACCAGCCCCTGTCCAACCAGCTAGCACTGTTCGAGGCTTTAGCCGGATGAGCCCGAGAACCTTTAAGGGCAATGAAACTCCGGAAGAGATCTCAGACTGGATCTCCAACACGAAAATACTGCTAGAAGGTTCCCAACTTCACCCCGATCTATGGATAACCGCAGTAAGGACCCTACTCCTCGGTAACGCTCATCACTGGTGGGAATCTATCGAGCGCAGCACCGGCAAGAACTATACTTGGGAATAATTTCTGGAATATTTTAATGCAAAATATTTCCTAGCCATGGTCAGAGATGAACTGTACTTCCAGTTCCTGCATTTGGAACAAGGGAATATGACCGTCGACGCCTATGATGCAGAATTCAGTCGACTAAGTCAATTCGGTGCCATCCTAATACCAACCGAGCTGAAGAAGGCCCTAAAGTTCCATCACGGCCTTACCCCCGAACTCCAAGGGTATACTACGGCACAGTCGAGGATTTCATACGAAGAAGTTCTTTCAGAGGCAAGGATACAAGAAGCCATTGGCCGAGAAGCAAGATGCTCAAATCCAACCATATCAGCCATAGACCAGACAGGAGCAGGAGGACCAATCCGTCACCTGGGAAATCAGGCACAACACAAGACAGGGCCATATCAATACAAGAAACTTCCGACTTGTCACTATTGTGGCAGGAAAGGACATTATGCCAAAAACTGTCGAAGGAAGTATAGACTATGCTTGATATGTGGAGATAATCAACATAGGGCCAGAGACTACCCACAACACAGAGAAGCAACACTTCGGACTGGGCAAGGACCAGCAGCACCAGCCCAGAGAATGCAACCTCCTACTAGAGGTCAGCATTCCCCAGCATCTGGAAGATTTCAGAGGGGACCACCCTTAGCCACCCAAGACACGCAGTACTATCTAGCCAGACAACAAACCATTAGACGAAGGCACGAGCAGGCCTTTGCACTAGCTGCAGTTACAGAAGAACCGGAAGGTGAAACCATTTCAGGTACCCTTATAGTTGCATTATTACCAGCAAACCGCATTATTTGATTCTAGAGCTACACTGTCTTTCACATCTAGTAGTTTCGTACCCATGCAAATAGTCAGGTTTACCGGAAGAGGCATTGTTCCAGTTACCAATATTACTAAAGCATGCTAGTAGTCATGTATAGTAGCGTAATGAGGACGCGATTCCCGGTACTTCCAAAACCAAACTTTGACGTTGTCTTAGACATGGACTGGCTAAACCAAGTACAAATGCTATCCTAGACTACAGGAAGAGAAGCGTCATCCTTAGACCACCAAGTTACCCATTCGGATATCAGGACTAAGCAAACACATCTAGGTAGATTGCTAGACGTTGATTGATAAGCTCAAGCATATGAATGAAGTGATAACTGAGTACTACAGGTAGTTTCCAAATTAGATTTGATATACATGACTTATTAGGATAGTCAGTAACTTCTAATCTTGTGTTTTCACCTACCCGAAAAACTATCAGACTTGGAAGAAGAGGAAAACTAAGCTCGAGGTACATCAGACTCTTCGATGTGTTGGAACGCATCAAAGAAGTTTACAAGATAGCATTACCTCAGACATTGGAAGAAGTACATGACGTCTTCCACATATTCCAATTAAAGAGGTACGCTCTGGATACAAGTCATGTGCTTAAATGCGGACAACCTATAGTGTATATTAAGGTTGTAGAACTTAGAAAACCATACCTCTTTTGGGTCAACTAGCAACCTAGACTAGAAGTTAGAGATTATAGAATCTTGTCTATTTGTGAATTTGAATTGTTTTGTACTTCTCACATCATAATCTAGCGTACTTATATTTGTTATACTACCTTAAATTATACTCTGCTATTATAGCCTAGTTTTGCAAGCTTATTCTTTATCAAGCTTGTTCATTAATTATGTATTATTGGAGTACTACACTAATACATTTCAGAATCAGTGTATGACGGTCTGATCAACCATAATGCACTTGATTCGCCTTCGCATAACTACTTTACATGGATTGAGATATATAAATTAGTAGACAGATATACTTACCCTCTGCACATATTGTATCAGCTACATAACTGTGCTAATACGAATATGTGAATAGGGAGTACCAGAATAGCATTTCCATCCACAACTGCCTTGACAATTCCCATTGAATTCATTAAACGTCTTGAATCTCCATACTTCTAATCTATTATCTTCCCCTTGAACTCCTGCTTATTATTTTCCGTCTTCCCTTATTTCGGAAGGAAGAAACCTCGTACTTAGTAAAAATACGAAGTATATTGTTTCTGTAGCCATTTCTATTTGTTTCTTAGGAAATTACCAAACCCTATTAATAGATTAGATTGCAGTTTAACACTGTTCTTATTTTCTTAGAATGACTTCCGTTACCTACCATACGTTGTATTACGTTCCTCTAGTTCATATTGCATGAAAATATCATGCACCAGGCAAATCAACCTGGGAACGTGTAGAGGATATCCGATAATGTTTCCCCCATCTATTTCCAGATCAGGGTGTGTCCAAAATATTTCAAATCAAAACTTCAGCTATCTATGTCCTCATATTTTGAATCAATCAATCTTTCGTTCTCATTATATGTGTGTTTTTATTTCGAGGACAAAATATTCTAAGGAGGGTAGATTGTAAACTCTCTCGACCAGATTTCAGTATTTTAATATTATTTTTAGTTAATTAGAATTAGTGTAACTTTTTAATATTTTATTATTAATATATTCTATTGATTGTGCACCTGTTCATTACACAATTAATTAGGACCTCACACTAGCTGTTAACCCTAAACTAATTTCCCATCCCTGCCCTAGACTTGCTAGACTACATTTTCCGTATTTTTAGCAACTCCCAGAAACCTCGTTTTGTGATTCGTTTTAGTCGCACAAATATCGTTACAAACGTACGTATTTAATTCCTATTTAATTTTCTGCTCTTTACCAACCTCTGTACCCTAGAGATTTGAGGACCAGTAGGCACCTGTTTTGCCCAACCAAAAATACGATAATATTCTACACTAATTGTATTACAATTATCGTATTGACACCGTAGAAAAATTATGACCCTAACTGCCCCTGAATAATTAGTGAACACCGTGCGCAGTATTTATTAAATAATAAATACGGTGACCCGTATCACCTGCAGAATCAGACCCTGACCCTGCCCAGGCTCATCCCCACAGCCCAGGACATTTCCCCAGTATTTTCCCTCAATTCTGTGAATTTTAGTAATTTTTAGAACCAGGTGATTTTTTCAGACAAATTGCATAATTGCGCAAATTCCCAATTTTTGGACTTTTATGCAAATTGTGAAAAGTTAGGGTTTTTATTGCAAAAATGCATGCTAGGTGGCAACCTCCTATTGGCTAGACCATAGGTGGCAAGGGCCCACCATAAATATCCAGGATAAATATTACAAAATATCCCAAAAATTCAAATTACTAAAATACCCCCAAAAGTTCCCTTTAATTACGAAAATGCCATTGGCCTAAAAACCTATAAAAACCTTAACCCACACACCCCTCTCTCATTGCCACTCCCTCACAGCCACCACCGTACGCCGTCGGCCGCCCAACTCCGGCACGACCTCCGCCCCGACCCCCTCTTCCCTCCGGCCAAGCCTCGCCGCCTGAGCCGCTCTGCTCCGCCGTGGCGAGCCACCGCAGCACCCACTCCCACACTACACCACAGCGGCTCCCCGACCTCCGACCGCCCACCACCGCCTCCCTAGCCCTCGCCGACCACCGCCACCACCCCCACTCGCCTCGCCACCTCCTCCTCCACCGACCTGACCTTCCCCCACCGCTCCACGACGACCTCCGCCGCCGGCAACTCCCCCGCAAGCCACCACCGCCTCTCCCTGTCATCCTCCTCCCCCACCTCCCCGACGCTCCCCATCGCCACTCCGGCCACCCCCGACCTCCGCCACCACCACCAATCTCTCCGCCACCCTCCCCTCATTCGATCCCTCCGCCTTGCCGGCCGTCTCCGCCGCTGCTCCGCCGCCGGCAAGCCCCGCAGGCTGCTGCTGCTGCTACTGCTGCCAGCAGCTACTGCTACTGCCGTTGCTCCTCCGGCCGGCCGCCGTCGACTCCGCCGCCGACCTTCCGCCGACGACTCGCCGTGGACCCCACCTGCCACCTCGTCAGGTATAAATACGCTATTATATACGTATATATATATATATATGTATATGTATGTATATTTATATATATATATGTATATTAATATATATGGTTATATATATTAATATATATTATATAAATAATGTATAAATACAGTATATTATATGTATTATTATTATTATTATTATTATTATTATTGTTATTATTATATGTATATATTTCATATATATGTATATATATATATTAATATATTTTTATGTATATATATATGTATATATATATATATCAATATATATATATATGTTATCATATATATATTATTATTATTATTTAGTATTTAATAAAAACATTATATATATTTACTTAATATATATATATGTATTTTGTGTATATATAAATATGCATTTTCATTTATGATTTTCCTTACTTATAAATATATATATATTTATATATATATAATTATAATATATATATGTATACTATATATATCATATATATACAAGTATTTATATTATATATATTTGTATATGTTATATAAATTCTACTATAATGTATATATGTATATTATGCACTCTTTTTCTTTTATTTAATTCTGTACTTAATTTCCTGCACCTATTTATATAAATATATCTATATATATATATATATTATCTATATGTACATAATATAACATATTATTAATATGTTATATTTATACTATGTATTATTATTTAATACAGCTTATATTCATATGTATATTCTTTAAATTCATATATTATATTATACAGTGGTCACATATAGACCCTGATAAATATTATTATTATAAATACTGTACATAACAGTGGTCACATATAGACCCTGATATTGCTGAACAATACAGCAATTATATATGTATTTAAATTCCTGCAATATCATTTTATTTTATCTATATATATTTATATCAGTGGATACCCCCTGATAATATTATAGTACTATATATAAACAGTGGATATACCCTGCTATTATATAATTTACATTCCTGCATCCTCTTTTCTGAATATATATATGCTATATATATATATATATACTACTACTACTACATACTATATCTATAAGTATATATATATACTATATATATATATATATGTGGTGTGTATCCTATATATACATAGGTATATATACTTTTATATTATACCCTGATAATTCACGAACCTGTATATTTTTAACAGAGAATATCTCCAGTACAACCAGTGACCCCTGTCACAAGCAACTGCAAACCTGACTGTGAGATCAGGTTACCAACACTATCAGGGAGTAGGCAAGTATACCTTGCCAAGTTTAGTGTTAAATATTGTTTATTGTTATTATTGCTGAATTTCAAATGAACTGTTAAATGTTATTCTTGTAAATTTGTTAAATAAACAATATGTATCTGAGATTGCCTTGGGTACAGTCAACAGATACGTTGACTTAGTGTAATCAACTTAGTAGTTACAGACTTACCAAAAATTGTGAGGATATCCTGATATTCTCCTAGACTCTATCACGAGAACACGCAACAGGGTTGCAATGCATATTGGGATGCGAGCTGCGTATTTGACTAGCTACCAGTACGTGTGACCGCATCACGGATTAGAATAATTCAGGAAATATACGACTTGACCTTTAGTTACATTGGGAGGGGAGAACAACTAAAATACGTATGGGACACCCACCTCTTTACCATGTGCCGCACTCGACGGAGTGATACGGATGATATAGATATGTATTCATGTGACCATTCTCATCGTAGATGGAAAATTTTATAGTGCCCTTGAACGGGGGCATATGTGGCATATACTAGCCTGTCACTACAGATTGGTGAATTACGTCAGCATATGTCTAGCCACACATTTCCCATACGTACTAGGTTGTCTCAAATTATATTTCACTTAGATGGTTAGCACCCTGTATTTATTTAAATTATTTATTCAGTATTTACATTACATGGCATGTCATTTTTCTGTATCTTGTTACGTCCCTCTGAGGACCTGGTTCCCTGCCAGGTTTAGCTGAGACATTCCACCCCACAGTACCTGGAACTGGACAGGAGTCTGGACATGCCTCGGAGACGGAGTTAGAGGAGATGCCGTCAGAGTCTACCTGAGTACCCTGGAGTTGGAGCTACATATTTTGAGGATGTTGTGCTAGTTTATCTTATTTTACTCCTGCTTACTTTTGTAGTGGGATTGTTCCCACCTGACTTTATTTGGGTTGTATATGACATTTCCGATTTAGCATCTATATATATATTCAGCACTTTCCCTGTTATTCTTGTGGATGAGATAGATTTACCTGTATTTAGACTTGTAGTATTTTAGGACAGCGTAGCACATCACTTCGGGTCCATTAAATTGGGTAAACCCTTAGTGACGTGTCAGCTGGCCAGTGACACGTGGCCTAGTTCCGTATATTTTTGGGACTGGGGCGTGACAGTATTGTAAACAAAGATGCATCGTCGGTCATGTACCATGAGCAACCACTGTCAATGATCCATTTGCTTCTAAAGTAGGTAGGATGATCCACCTACAAAATAATTTGTAGATGAAACTTTTGGTACCAATTTTTTATTGGGTCCTGAAAAGTTAGCTTTAGGTATCCATGCACAAATATTCAAAGCAACTAATTTCTTAACTCTACATGCAGGAGCAATATGACAAATAGTGCCACAATAATGACATCTAGCATGCTTAGTGTTAGGTGCAGTCTTTTGTGCTTGTTTGGTAGGTCTAGGGGTTTTAGTATGATACTTGTAGTAGAAGGCATGTCTTTGAGGATTTGTACTCTTGGGCATATATTTGATAGTCATTGGTTGAACATTATTCCTTTTGGATAATAGACACGTGTTAGGAGAAGAAGCAGTCGTCATCGGCTATTTTTCTAACCTAATTTCCAACTTTTTGGAAGTGTCAAACAATCTATTGTAATCAGTTGTTAGGGCATAATTCCTACTCAGCGCATTGATACTCTTCTTTTTCTCAATTTGAAAATCTTCTTGCAGATGAGCTATGGTTTTGTCTTTCTCTTCAAGAGTTTGTGATGCTTCGTGTAATTGTAACTTGATATAAGCTAACTCATTAGTCTTACTAGAAGGTTCAGACTCTCTAATATCTTCTAGAAGTAAGGTTAGCCTTTCTATCTCAAGTTTGTGTTCCTTGAGTACCATCTTAGAGGTCTTGTATTTACCAAGCAACTTTCTATGATCTTCTAAGAGGTCACTAAAGGCATCACCTAGCTTATCGAATGTGAAATCATCATATAGAGGATTAGTGGTTACCTGATCAAATGCCATTAGGCACGCATTAACAGAGTTGTGAGGATTCTTTTCTTCTTCAGAATCGCTTGCTTCGCTTTTACACCATATGCTTGTCTTAGCATTTTCTTATACTTTTATAGCGCTAGCTTCTTCTTCATGCATGTTCTCATAAGTAGCTTCAAGAAGTTTCCAGATCTCATATGAGGTTGCACAAGAAGAAATACGATTAAGTTCATTATTGTCTAAAGCAAAGTAAAGAGCATTCATTGCTTTTGTATCAAGACTAGCTAATCTCTTTTCTTCTTCCGTGTAGTCATAATAAGGTTTGTTAACAATATTGGAAGTAAGAGGAAAAATGATAGTAGGTTTTCTGTAACCTTCAATAATATTAGTCCATACGTCAAAACCAAGTAATTTTAAGTAAAAACTCATTCATGTCTTCCAATAAGTGTAATTGTTTCTATCAAAATGTGGAGGTCTATCTATGGATTGTCCTTCTTTTGTAAAGTTATCCATGAGATATAAGTGACATTAAAAGTATATATAGGCAATAAGTAAGTAAATAACCGTTAACTAAATAATAGTAAAAATATACCTAAGCAGGATGATGGTAGACAGTTCTACCAATTGTTAGGACTGTCAAAATTTTGACAATCCTGATTATAAAAAAAATTAATTGAAAGTGGGCAGCCCGGTGAGTAATTTTTGGGAGTGGCAAACTTGTAATTATCAATGGTGAAGATTTGGACTGTTCTGAGTCATTTTTGTAGTGCTTTTGTCAAGAGCCAAAAAAATAAGGGGGAGCTAGTTGTGGTGGTTTTTTTAATCAAAACAAATATCTATGGATGGTGTCAAGTCATCAATCATTAATCCCAATCCAATCTCAGCCTCCATACGAAACACAAGTGACCTATGCAGACTTGATTGGCCAAAACATTTCTAAACGATATACCGTCGGTATACCGATGGCACTAATTTGAGTCAAAATAGAATTTTGGTTATCCGTTTCTATCATATGGAACCTGGTCTCTGGCATTGCCAGGGGCTTCTAGGAGTCTATGGTATTCTATAAGTGAGTTGTTATCCAATGAAAATCATGAAAACACGTTTAGATGCATAAGTAGATTAGTTGTTTTTAGTTATCACCGTTTATTCCACGAATGATGTGCTCGTACGATTTCGAGTATGTGAATAAAAAAAACACGAAAACTATATCAACCATGAAATCCATACTAGTGTTAGTGGTTCGTATCGAGTAAGGGTACACGTGACACGCAAGTACATGATACCGTATCAATATTAAAAATACGAAAAATACAAGAATACATGATACATGTACAAATACTCGTATGAAAATACGGATATCGGGAGACGAGCATATAAGAGGAGTGGGCGTGGACAAGTATTTGAATCACAGCCCTGACATAATTAAGTGGGAGGGAGCTTTGGTGCTAGTAGCACATGACATGAACAATTATTAAAGGGTGGCATTATCTAAAAATATATGCATATCTTTAAAGTTCCTATTTTGAGCCATTTTTCAAAAATAGTTTCTTGGAGAATTCATGCATTAAGTATTAATTTGTTAGGTCATTTTTTTTATTTTTACAAGAAACTTTTTCAAGTTTTTGAGTTTTTATAGATTTCTCCCAACATCATATCATCTATTGTCCATTTCTTTTGTGAACTTAGAATATTTAAAAAGAAATCTTTAATCTATGTTTGGGAAGGAGGAAAAATTGAGAGAAAAGTGGAGGAAAAAAATAGAAAGTAGGATGTTTGGAAATGGGGGAAAGAAAAAGAAGGAGAGAAGGAAAGGAGGGGGAGGAGGGGGGATTCTGGTAGGTCCTACCAAAAAAAAATTCTTTCGAAAGCGAGAGGAAAATGAATGTACGTGAGGGAATTGAATAAAATTTACCCAATTACTCCTCAAATATTTCTTTCTCTTTTCCTATGTTGTCTGTTCGTATTCATTTTTTTTCTGTGGTTCTCTATATATTTATTTTCTCTTAAACCAAATATATATCACGAAACAAATACCGACTGCATATTAGGTAAATCAAACAGCTATTAATTTAATTATTTTAAAAATAATATTTTATTATTTAAATCTTAATTCTAATATAAGATTTTGTATTTTGTTTTATTTATTAGTTAAATGTTTATACATTATTGCATTATCTCTAACAATAAAAAAAATAAAAAAAATAAAAAGTTAATTTTTAAATCCTAAGCAAATATTAATTTAATCTACAACTCACGTATGCGTTTAAATGTTATTAATTTGATTATTTTAAAGATAATGTTTCATTATTTAAATCTTAATTCTAATATAAGATTTTGCATTTGGATTTATTTATTAGTTAAATTTCTACACATTATTGCATTATATCTAACAATGAAAACATAAATATAAACAAAATTTTAAATTTTAAATCCTAAACAAATATTAATTTAATCTACAACTCACGTATGAGACATCTCAAAAGAAAAACTCACGTATGAGTTTAACCACTATTAATTTAATTATTTTAAAGAGAGTGTTTCATTATTTAAATCTTAATTCTAATATAAGATTTGTATTTTAATTTATTATTAGTTAAATTCTTATACATTACTACATTATCTCTAAGAATAAAAATAAAAATATAAACAAAAAGTTAATTTTTAAATCCTAAGCAAATATCAATTTAATTTACAACTCACATATGAGACATCTAAAAAAATAACGTATAAGTTTAACTACTATTAGTTTGATTATTTAAAGATAATATTTAATTATTTTAATTTTAATTCTAATTCTAATATAATATTTTGTATTTTGATTTATTTATTAGTTAAATTTGTATACATTATTGTATTATCTCTAAGAATAAAAACATAAATATAAACAATAAGTTAATTTTAAATTATAAGAAATATTAATTTAATGTACAAACTTATGAGAAATCTCATAAAAAAAACTCACATATAAGTTTAACTGCTATTAATTTGATTATTTTAAAAATTAAAAGTCAAAGACAAATTAATAATTTTATCTATGTTTTCAAAACAAACAAAAAGTTACTTTTACTTTTTCTCCCCACCCCCCAGTCCCCAACCATAGTGTTTAAGTACCTTTTGAAGTAACTCCATGAGAATAGTTTTGGGATAAAATTGTTCGTGACTACTTGGGGATCATCATTTGCCGCCTTTAGTCGGTTGTGCTACAAAGAATTGAGGAAGAGGAAGAAAGAGAATAAGCCTTTGAACCAATGGTAGGTACTTGTATGCTACTAGTGACCCTCCTTTAGTTAATAGGGAAAAGAAAGTGTAAAAATAGAAATTTAGGGTGTGTTTGATTGCAAGATAAAAAAATATGTAAAAAATAAATTAATTCTACGAGATTATTTTTCTAGAAAAAAAATTCCATAAAATTTTGAAATTTTCTCATGAAAAATTAATTTAGTATTTGATTGTCGTTATTTCGCAGGAAAAATAATATTTTACTATGTGTTTGACAAGTTTCAATTTTCACTATTTTGGAGGAAAATATAAAAAAAATAAAAAATTGAAAATGATTCCGTGGAAAATATAAGCTATCAAACACTACAATTGGTAAAAAGTTTGTCATAAAAATATTTTTCATGAAAATAAGTCCAATCAAACTAAGTCTGAAAAGTAGAAAAAGAAAAAAAGTGGAAGGAATATCCATTGTTCAAAATATGAAGAAGTAGTGGAGAGAATAATCTAGGTCTTTCATTCATCATGATATTACATATATATACATCCACATATCAACTTGGGCCTAAGTCGCATGGGTCAATCACCATATATACAATTTAATCATACAATTTAATCCCAATAATCCTCCCTCAAGTTGGAGCATGCAAGTCACAAATACCCAACTTGCGCAAAAGAAACTCAAATTGTTGTTTGTCCAAAGCTTTGGTGAAAACATCCGCCAATTGTCCATCTGTCGGCACATGAGATGGACGAATAACTCCATCAAGAACAGCATCACTCAAAAAGTGACAATCTACCTCAATGTGTTTTGTGCGCTCATGGAAAACTGGATTCTGCGCAAGATGTAAAGCAGATTGGCTATCACAAAACAAATTCATAGCACACGAATATTGTACCCCCAAACTGCCAAGCAACCCTTTGAGCCACTTAAGATCACACATGACTGCCGCCATCGTACGGTATTCTGCTTCGGCCAAAGAGCGGGACGCCGTCACCTGTTTCTTCGTCTTACAAGAGATAGGCGAATCACCAAGAAAAACCAACCAACCAGACAAAGAGTGTCTCATGATGGGACAACTCGCCCAATCGGAATCATACCACCCCCGGAGCCGCAAATCACAGTCAGAGCGAAGGAGAATGCCTTGACCAGGACAACCCTTCAGATCTCTAACAACCCTCAAAGTCGCATCCCAATTATCACGTCGGGACTCATGCATAAACTGCGACAAGATGTGAACAACGTAAGCTAAATCCGGCCGAGTAAACGAAAGATAGATCAGCCGCCCCACGAGTCGTCAATATGCTTCCCCATCCGACAATAATGGACTTGTAGAGCGTGCCAGTTGATGATGTTGTTCCATGGAAAAGCTTGCAGGTTTTGCCCGTCTCAGAGATAATGTCAAGTGTATATTTTCGTTGGCACAAAAAAAAATCCTTTCGCACTTCGAGCTACCTCAACTCCAAGAATAAACTTCAAAACCCCAGGGTCCTTCATATGAAAGCATGTACTCAAATAATTCTTAAAGGCAGTAAGAGCAGCAGAATTATTGTCAGAGAGAATCAAATTGTCGACATACACAAGAATATTCGTCTGAACATCACCCTTATGAAGAGTAAAAAGCGAGTACTCAAAGTACGATTGGCAAAATTCGTACTCCCGCAAAGAAGATGCCAACTTCGCAACCAACAACGAGGCGCCTGTTTAAGCCCATAAAGAGATTTTCGAAGCCGGCATATCTGATCAGGGAGTGTGGTTCAGAAACCAGGTGGTAGTTTCATATACACTTCTTCGATAAGATCTCCATGCAAAAAAGTATTGTGAACATCCATCTGATGTAGTTTTCAATTCTTTACTGCAGCTACAGCTAGAAAAGCACGAACAGTAACCATTTTTGCAACCAGAGCAAAAGTATTAGTGTAATCAATCCCTTCAACCTGATGATTGCCGAAAACCACCAAGCGGACTTTAAGTCACTCAACACTCTCATCCGAATTATACTTTATCTTATACACCCACCGGCTCCCTAGAGCACATTTTCAGCTGGAAGGTCTCTATTATCCAGGTATCATTATCCTCCAAAGTCTGTGTCTCCTTCTTCATAGTTTTACGCCACACTGCATCTTCAACCGCCTCTTTAAAGGAGGCCGATTCTGTACCTGCAGTTACAGCTGCAAAAAAATTTCTGTGTCCCAGAGAAAATCGATCACAATTCAAAAAATGTGCTATAGGATAAGGAGTACCTGAGGAATGATTGGATGTGGTGGAACATTGGGAGGAAGAACTGGAACTCAACTTTCATATTGTATTTGTAACAAAATCTTGGAGCTTCACAAACAGAATTTTGGTACGCATTCCACGCCCCAGTACACCCTCACCATCTGGCGTCCCCCAACTCCGCCTCATCCTTCGTCGGCTTATCCTCCACAGCGGCCTCAGCCGCGCCACCCTTACCATCAGCTGCCCCCACTGCTTCGTTCCCATCCGGGGATACGACCGTCCCATCTGTATGAGGTAAATCACACCCAGTAGTACTGTCGATCACATGATCAAATCTAAATTACCATCACCCACGACAGGAGGTGCAAGCTCAGGTGAAGCCGTACCACTACGATTATCCTCAACATAATAGGAAAACTCAGTCTTATAAAATTTAACATCTCGAGAGACAAAAAAATCACAAGTAGCAAGATCATACAATTTTTAACCATTTTTGCCATGGGGATATCCTACAAAAACACACTTTCGACTACGACTGGCAAATTTGTCCATTTTAGCATTTTGGTTGTTGGCAAAACAAAGACAACCAAAAATACGTAATTCATCATAAGAAGGAGAATCACCAAATAAAATTTTATAAGGGGTTTCAAAACCAAGAAGACTTGAAGGGGTTCGATTGATCAAATAACCGGCCGCCAAAATATATTCTTCCCAAAAAGAAATTGACAAATTTCTCTAAAAACGTAAAGCACGTGCCACATTCAAAATATGTCTATGTTTTCGTTCGACCTTCACATTCCGTTGAGGTGTACCCCCACAAGATGTCTAAAATAAAATATTATTATGTGCAAAGTAGTCATGCAGTCAATTAAACTCAGTACAATTATCACTTTGCATAATTTGAAGTCTGGAATTAAATTGTGGCTCAATCATAGAAAAAATAACGAGAACATCTTGTATACTTCAGTCTTATCAATCAACAAAAATACCCAAATAGCACGAGAAAAATCATCCACAATCGTAAAAAAATATCGAGCACCACACGAAGAAGGCGTAGGATACGGCACCCAAAGATCACAATGTATCAAATCAAAAATTGTAACAGCCCGAGAGTCACTGACAGAAAAAATACCTCGAGTTTGCTTTGCCTAATGGCAAACTTCACATGCCTTATTCACTGAACTACGAGAGCTACTAACAACAAGAAAAGACTTTAGTACTTTATCAGAAGGATGCCCAAGTTTCTGATGCCAAATGTTCAGAGAAGGTGTTCCAGTCACTGCCAAGGCATGAGTCTTTTGTACAATATGAAAGTAGTAGTCCGTCACGTCGTTCACCGACGCCAATCAGGGTCCTCAAACTGGGGTCCTGTATCACACACAATTTTTTAGTGAATTGTACAACATAATTTACATCATCAATAAGATGGACCAAAAATTGTAATGTAATTGAGGTACGAATAGAACATTTGTGAGAACAACACCCGGTACAAGAGCAACACGCCCGCAGCACGAGGCAACCACAGTCTGTCAGTCCGGGAGCCCAACCGAACATTCCTCCATTTTTGTCACTCCCGATAATAAATCCAAATTTTCAGTAACATGATTCGAATCGCCTATATCAATAATCCAATGTGCAATAGACTTACCCACCATACGGTCCTTCGAGATTTGACCGAAGAGTTACCAAGCAGAGAAATAAGTTGCTGCTATTGGTCCAGAGTTGTTCCCGGAATGCCGCCTGCACCATCACCTGCCATACGTGTCTGTGTCGCAGCCATCGCGCCACGTCCTGCCACTGCCGCACGTACCTCCGCACCCCGTCCACGTCCACCACCAGCCGTGTGTCAGCCACCATGTCCGCGACCAGCCCCTCGTCCGTCGCCACGCAGCCTATCCCCCCACCAATCCGGAAATCCATGTTTCTCGAAGCAAGTGGCTTCTTCATGTCCGTTGCGTTTGCAAAAATTATAAAGCAACTCTGATTTATCCCGAGCATCCAAACGAGATGGCCCACGATTAACAAAATGAGTTTTAACCGCAAGCGCCATAATCTCGTCCCGTTCAGAGGAGACTTGTGTGGACGTGCGCAATCGTTCCTCCTATAGCATGGATTGATAATCACGCACCAAAGTAGGGAACGAATCTTGTGCCAATAAAGTCGAGCGGACGTTGCCATAGAGTTCCTGATTGATCCCATAAAGAAACTGATAAAAATGCTCATCATCAACCCGTTTTTGCAACTTCTTCGGGATATCACACATACATTTGCCGCAAGTGCACGCCGGAATAGGTTCATAAGTCCCCAACTCATCCCAAAGAGTCTGCAATTGGCCGAAGTAGTCGACCACGGACATGGATTTCTTTTGGCGATACTCTGCCAACGAATGTTTAATCTGTTGAATTCTAGCGTCATTCCCCACGCTAAATTGGTCCTTGAGCGAATCCCACAGCGGTTTGACCTCCTCAAAGTAGGGTTTCGTCTTTTTCACCGAAGCATCAATAGTGTGCAAGATCTATTGCACAAGCATCGATTGGACACAGTACCAATCCTCCAATTTGTCATTCTCCGAAGGTTTATCGATAGACCCGTCAATAAACCTAAATTTCCTTCGAGCCCGTAGAGAAAGCAGAATAGATCTCGACTATTCCACATAATTTTTCCCACGAAACACAACTTTTGTAATTGTATTAACCGGATTGTCATTAGAACCAAGGTAATATGGGAAGGAGGGATTGATCCTTGTTACCGCCGCCACTGACGTATAAAACTCGTCGCCGCCGCTCGTCATTCCGCTGGTCGAAGGGAGACTCGTCGTCGCCGCCGCAGAGAAAAAAATCGCTGCCACATATCAGCTTGGGAAAAGAAATCGTGCTCTAGCCGTCATGCTCTGATACCATGTGAAGAAGTAGTATGAGAGAATAATCTAGGTCTTTCATTCATCATGATATTATATATATATACATCTACATATCAACTTGGGCCTAAGCCACATGAGCCAATCACCATATATACAATTAATCATACAATTTAATTCCAATAAAAAAATTTTTTTTACTTAAAATCGGCTTGGAATATTTTATTTTATTTAACTCTAAACTAACAAATTTTACCTAAAATCTATTACTTGAATTTCTTCCTTATAATCTTTTTGTTTAATTTAATTTTGTTTTATTTCATGCTATGACCAAGAAGAATGTGAAAAAAGTAGACCTTCTAGATAAGTAGACTTGTTTTTTGGACCATGACAAGAGCACCATAGCTATTCCACTCACCATACAATACAAACGAAAATAAACTCGGTCAACCTTGGCCCACAAGTACATATAAAACTTGCTGACCACTTTCCTTTCTCTTGACCACCCACCTACCACTATACAAATCTATTCAACTATGTAATATCAAAACTAGACTTCACCGTAAAAAAATTTCGTTCCAAAAATACCCTTCAACATATTTCTATTCTACTATATAATACCAAAACTAGGCTTCACCGTGAAAAAATTTCGTTCCAAAAATACCCTTCAACATATTTCTATTCTACTATATAATGCCAAAACTAGGCTTTACCGTAAAAAAATTTCGTTCCAAAAATACCCTCCAACATATTTAGTAATTAAAAAGAATACCTACAATAAATTCCACTGACAACTATTTAAGAGATGCAATAATGACAACCATTTACGGAAATCAAAGGGTTCATACTACTTGCTAAGTCTTTTAAATTGTTACCAAAGAATTCGAAGGGTTGAACCATTAACCTATATAATTAAAAGCAGTAGAAATAAACTAACTCATCAACATCATTCACTCTAATATACGTGCAAAGTACGTGTATATATACTAGTAGTGAAAAAACCGAAAACTTAGGACCCCTTGTTTCTAAGAGCTTCCAGAGCTGCTGCTGTCCTATAATCCTGTTTTCTATTTCTGTCCTTTCTTTACTTTATTACATATGGACCATTTTTTTTTTAATACCGGTTGAAACTTGTATGTAAATAGAATGAAGACTGAATTAGAAGACAGAATTTACATGACAGCAGATTTGTTCCGGTAAAAATTGGCCCCCTTTTTTTTCTACATAATTAACGGTTCGTGGACAAATCCATTTATATTTTAATATAATATCGTTCTCTAAGAATCTATTGGCGACCAAAAATAGCACCGAACTATAATTTTTATTTTTTTATTTTTTTATTTTTTTATTTTTTATTTTAGTTTTCATATGATTTATTTATGAAAAAGGCTGATCAATTTTTCATATTGTCAGTAGTCACGGTGGACATGCAGCTCCTTATCAGGGCCGGTCAAGGGGATTCGGTTGTCCTAGTCGAAGTTGAATTTGGTTATCCCTTCTCCTTGAATCTAAAAGAAGTTATCAAAAAATTTATGACGAATGAGGTTAGCAGCGGCATCGAAGTCTCCGGTTCTGACGGCGTCGTGGAGCTCGGATTTCGAGTTCCTCGCCTTGAGCTACTCGAGGCCTCCCCAGTTGGATACTCAAAATATAGGCCTAGTGATCTTTATGTCAGAGAGGAGTTGGGATGGACCGCAGAGGCTGTATTGGCGGAGAGGTGGAGAATTAAGGATCTTGAGGGTTGTCCTTACCAGGAGGTTGTCCAAACCCGATTGCTTGTCCAGTTTACCCCAGGGCCGACCCTGCTCCTTATCAATCTCGATATCAATCTGAATTTTCCTCAATAGTGATCTTTATGTCTAATTAAGAAATATTTGAACAAATGTTCCCATTACAAATATAGAAACTAGTATATACCCACACTTATTTAAAAACTAGCAAATGCCCACATTCCCTTGTATACATTATTTAAAATTTTAAGATATACCTCAACTATTTAATCAAAATTTTGATTGTTTTATTCATATGCTAGTTTTTTTAAAATAAATAAAAACATATGCTAGTTTCTATATTTTTAATGGGTGTATTTGCTAAAATATTTCTTTATTAATAAAAAAAAATTGCAATTGCCAAAGAGGCTTTTACCATATTTTTTGATTTTAAAAATGGGTTACCAAAACTATCCTCAATTTATTTCGGTTTCAAAAATAAAATTTATAGTTTCCCTTATAAATTAGGAATAATTTTTGATAACTCACTTTGAAAATTTTGTGGACATTGTAAAAGCTTCATTGACTATTAATATTTCCATAAATAAATAATTATGGAATTGACATTCTTCCCAGTAAGATCAATCTATAGATGCTCACAAGAGGATGTCAAGATGCATGCAAGATCAATCTATAGAACAATGCGCCATAATAATGAACTCTCATTATAGTATATTAGTATATATATGCATTTGTGTTGTACGTATTTTAACCCTTTTTTTATTAACTTTTTACATTTGGAAAAATAATGCACCATAAAAGCAAACTATATATTTTTTCGATATATAATTACTGTCTCATTAAATTTGATAAATAATTTTAATTAGTAAATTTAGATAAAAATATATTTGAAAAAAAAAATCACTATAAAACCAAAAACTTTTTTTGTATAGTAATATAGATATTAAGAACGGATTTTTTCATTTAAAGTAATAAAATAATATATATTTATAAAAAAGGGGATAAGTTTGGGGTATTTGCGGGGGGGGGGGGGGACCACTCGCCAACTCAGTTGGCGAGGTGCTGAGTTGGCGAGCATCTCGCCAACTGAGTTGGCGGGGCGCTCTCCACGAGAGGATGCTCGCCAACTCAGTTGGCGGGCCATGCACAGTTGGCTAGCCGTTGGGCAACGGCTCTCTCGAACCCCTATAAACACCCCCAAACCCCCCCCCCCCCCAACACTCCTCACAGAACACACTCTCCTCCTCCTCATATTTTTACAGCTTCCTCCTCCTATTTTTACAGCTTGCTCCTCCTGTTTTCTGTAGCAAAAGTTCTCAAGCGTCATGGATCGTAGCGTAAGAATTGTATGCTCGCACGGCGGTAAAGTAAATGAGTTAAATTACGAAGGAGGGAAAAGTATAATTTTTTCAACTTACCCGAATATTAGTTTTGAAAATATACGTAATCATATTATTGAACGTTGTTCTATTCATTATGATTTTATTCTGAAGTCTATTTTCTGTTCTAATTATTTTTTGATAGATAGTGAAGATGCATGAAATTATATTCTTGAGATTAATTCACAATCACGATATATAAAAATATATGTTATTAAAGTAGCAGCAACCTTAGATAGTAGAAATAATGAATATTTTTCTGAATATCAGCATGTTAGTTCGGGTGCTAGTTCTTCTCAACAAATAGTTTCATTTATCCAAGAAGGTCATTCATCAGATGAATCTAACCATGATGATGATAGTGACAACGACGATGAAAATAGTGATGATTTAGTTAAAAATGTAGATTATACGGTAGATGATGATGTTGTAAAAGCTATCACTGATGAATTATTTAAGGGACAATCATTTCCTAGTCGTTCTCACTTTAGAAGCTTTATAAGTAATTTAGCAATTAAATATAATTTTAGTTGTTCAGCTAGTCTTATGAATAATGCTCGTGAAATTATATATAGTTGTGATCAACCGAATTGTAATTGGAGAGTATATGTCAAATCTATTGGAAATGGCGATATAGTTAAAGTTAGTACATTAGAAAATCGTCATTCTTGTTTAGGAAGACTTAGTACAGGACGTCATCGACTAGCTACCGCTTCATGGATTAAGACCATGATAATTGACATTATTAGAGATAACCAGTCATACAGTCCATCACAAATTGTTAAAGATATATATAGGGAGCACCGTATACAAGTTAGTTATTCCAAAGCATGGAGAGCCCGAGAGACAGCATTAGCTGAAATTAATGGTAGTTATGATGAGGCATACGCTAGTCTTGATATTGTTATAGAATTATGGAGACAAATCCAGGTAGTACATATTTTATTAAAACTACCGAAAATAATAGCTTCCAACGAATTTTTATTTGTTTTAAGTCATGTATTGATGGATTTTTAAGTGGATGTTTACCAATTATTAGTACTGATGCTACATTTCTTTCGTCTAAATATCAAGGTATCTTATTTATTGCTTGTGCTCACGATCCTAACTATCAATTATATCCTATAGCTTATGCTGTTGCCGAAGGTGAGAATAGTGATTCTTGGTCTTGGTTTTTAAATTCTCTTAAAATATCTTTTGGAAGTTGTTTTAATGATTGGAGTTCAATTTTATTTATATCTGACAAGCAAAAGGGATTAATAAATGCTGTTCGTGCTATTTTTCCTGCATCTCCTCATTTTTTTTGTATTCAACATTTTAAACAAAACATGAAAAAAGTTACAAAAGAACAAGTATTTCAACGCTTGTTAGACTCGCTTGCTAGATCATATAATAAAACGGATGCAGAGAGTGTGTTTGATATAATTAAAGCCGAGAACATAGTGTTGTATGATTGGCTTCTTGGTGTAAACGATGAAAGTCGTCGATTTGAACATTGGATAACAGCGTATGCTACTTGTCCTAGATTAGATATTAACACTTCTAATCTTGTTGAATGTTTCAACAGCTGGATTAAGAAATTACGAGATAAGCCAATAACAACACTTCTCGATGGTATTAGAGCCAAGATTATTACACTTCATGACAATCGTAGAAAGTTTGCTGAAAATATAGACACAGATTATTGTCCGAAGATGTTAAAAAATATGGCTTCTATTATCAAAGAGAAGAACCACCTAGAAATATTAGCTATTGATAGTTATAAGTTTGAAATAATAGACCGGGCAACAGGTAGAACCTATATTGTTCATATAACTGATATAACTTGTACATGTTTTAGATGGTACCATACTTATATACCATGTATACATGCATGTTTTGTTTGTAGATATTACAATATTAGTATTGTTAGTTTTTATCCTGCAGTATTTTCGACGGAAAACTTGAAAGCTGTATACGCGCATAAAATGGAGCCAATTCCAGTTTCCTACGAAATCCAAGGTCCTTTGGTAAGAGGACAAATTGGGGTGCCAGATGTAAGACGCAAAGCCGGAAGACCAAAGAAGAACCGCATCAAACCCCGGGATTCATCGACAAGAGATCTACGATGCAGTAATTGTGGTGCTATGGGACACAATCGAAGAAGATGTACTAGTCAACCGAGAGAGTAAAATATAATTGTTCAATACCCAAATATTGTAATAAAAATCCATTACAAATCATACAAAAATTGCAATCATACAATGTTAAAAACTTTCTACTATTCCTCGTCCTCGTCTTGTTGAGTTTGGGTAGGCAGCGGTGCTGATGGAGTCGAAAAGAATTGTGTGAATATCTGGTAGCTTTCATCTCCAACAGTCTCGTAACTCGGTCCCGCTCCAGGAGTCTCGTAACTCGGTCCAGCTCCAGGAGTCTCGTAACTCGGTCTCGCTCCAGGAGTCTCGTAAGTCGGGTAGGCTCCAGCATACTGGTAACTCGGGCCCGCTCCAGGATACTGGTAACTCGGGGTCGCTCCAGGATACTGGTAACTCGGGCCCGCTCCAGCTGTATACTTGTAACTCGGGCCCGCTCCAGCATACTGGTCACTCGGGCCCGCTCCAGCAGTATCCCGCCGACGACGACGAGAATGTCTCTGTCGTACTAAGCCGGACGGATAGTCCGGTGGAAGACGGGATTGTACCGGAGGCATTTCCGGTTCCGGTCCAATACCCAGATGCCGAACACGAGTAACAAGCTCCTCCATAAGACGACGAGTCACATCTTCCTCCATATGAGGTTGTTGTAAATGTTGCTGGTATACCCCACTCTGAAATTTGAAACATGTAAATTAAAATATTTATCATATCTATGTATATGTATTTTTTAAAGTATAATGAAGTTAAAGTATAATGAAGTCATACCAAATTATTCATTCCATCAATAAAAGCACGCATAGTAGAATCGTCTAGGGATCTAGTCTTGAACCTGGGCTCCTCATAGTGGTATACTCGGTTGCTCATAAGAGGGCATCCCCACCATTGTCTGTAGTCCAGGCTACCTATGTCTGCAAAATATAAACAAAATTTTAGCAAACTATTTACACTAAATCAATACGAATAATGAGTAACTTATAACTTACATTCCTCAGCAGAATTTAGTCTAGGAGACATGTCCCTCACACTATAATTCTCGAACCGATTATTCCAGTCAGCAACGAGACCAATGATTCGTTGTAATGCATTTGATGTCTGATAACCGACCGTCGGTGGATCATCGGAAATTATTGGGGCCATTCCGAATTGCCGAAGAACACGGTCTGCCGGATGGTACATGGTGAACCGATCATATATAATATGACATCTGTGTAAACTAAATGCATAGGATGTCATCTTGATTTCTGGAGCATCAGGTTCACATATGTACGGTAACCAGGTTACCTATTTAAAGATATTTTAAGAGATTAGATGTGATGTTTATCTACGATCAAAACTTAAATAATTTAAAGCTATTTATTGCATATTTAAAAATTATCTGATTATACCGCAGCGTATCAAATTGGCTACGATATAGTGATACAGTCCTGTATTGGTAGTGTTGATAATCCACTACGTCTGTAGGCCAGCGCATAGCAACTGAAAATACTCCAACATCACTGAGAATGCTGGTAACAGGCCTACCAATATAAAAGTGCTCGTAGGACCAGAACTATAAAACACAAAAATGACATTAGTACAAACATAATTTGCGTATAAAATTACTCTAACTTTTTAAGGTCTTTAATTCATACCTGTATCAGTGAAATACATCCACAAATACTCTTGCGATTGCATCTGACAAATTCTGTCAGCTGGGCGTACAAAAATGCAAGAGTAGCAGCTCCCCACGCATGCTCAGTAGGTTTTGTGAGATCATCCAAGAATGGTAAAAGCTGCACATTTACCATATTTCCCGATGCATCGGAAAATAGAATTGCACCACATAAACAGAGCAGATACGTTCTAGTGCAACGAATGACCTGGATTTATTAAGTGTTAAACAAATTTATTAAATTGCACCACTAAATTAAGTAATAAACAAATTTACTAATTAAAATACATACCCGATTTTTATCTACATCAACCACCCCATCAATAGTTTGATGTAGGTCTATAAAGTTGCCACGGAGCCATGAAAATTTCACATAATTGTCATCTTTTAGACCAGAAGGAGGGCTAACACCGAGATAACTCCGGATCAGATCAGATCCCTTTAAGTGCGGATCAAAATATATAGCGTTACCTTTAATAGGTAACCCTAGTATATTCGCCACATCAAAAAGGGTGATCGTCATCTCGCCGAATGGGAGTTGAAAAGTGTTGCGTTCTGGCCACCAACGCTCCGCAAGGCTTACAACTAAATGAAGATCGTGAATTAAATATCTAACACGATCTATATAGTGGAATCCAAAGGATTCCACCAAAGCCTTTTGAGCTGGATTAAGCTCCCACGTACGATAATTCCTTTCAGCCCGCCAATGTACGTGGATCCGGGTTCGTAAAGCATTATCATGGTCGTATAACTATAAAAATTATATGCATTAATAAAGTAAACATAGGCATTATAAAAAACATATACATTAATAAAGTTGGCAACTTGTAATTTCAAAAATTACCTCGCCAGTAAAAATCTGAGTAGAAATGTGCTCTTCACGTTGCTTAAGAATAAGCGCGGTAGTCGGTCCACCAGGAATACGACCGTTATTGCGGGTAGCCATCGCCAGTAAATATCAAGAGAAGGAGAATGTGGTGTGAGGAGTGTTTGGGGTAGGGGAAGAATGTGAATGTGGTGAGAGGAGTGTTGGGTGGGGGGGTGTTTATAGGAATGTGGTGAGAGGAACGTTGGAATATAGCCGTTGGCCAACGGCTAAAAACCCAACGTTGCATGGCTCGCCAACTGAGTTGGCGAGCGGCCCCTCGAGGAGGGCGCCCCGCCAACTCAGTTGGCGAGATGCTCGCCAACTCAGCACCTCGCCAACTGAGTTGGCGAGTGGTCCCCCCCCCCCCCCCCCGCAATTACCCCAAACTTATCCCCTTTTTTATAAATATATATTATTTTATTACTTTAAATGAAAAAAAAACCGTATTAAGAATGTTGATTTATTCAATCAAATAAGGTAGCTTTTAAAAAAGTCGCATTTAGATAAATAAAAACAACAATAAAAAAGTAAAAAAATTAGTGTGAATAATATTTAGGAATATTTTAGTAAATGTTTCCACTACAAATATAGATACTAGTATGTACCTCCACTTATTTAAAAAAAAACTAGCAAATGCTCCCATTATGAGTGAAATAATTAAAATTTTGTTTAAATAGTGGGGTATATCTTAGATCTTTAAATATTGTATACAAAAGAATGAGGACATTTGCTAATTTTTAAAATAAGTAGAGATATATGCTAGTTTTTATATTTATAATAGGACATTTGCTAAAATATCCCTAGTATTTATTATAATTTTATATTTACAAAAATAGTTCAAGCTAATTAATATATTTTATATTTATATTATTCTAATAATAAAATGTTATCATATTTTTTTCTTCTAAAAGTTATTATAATTTTTAGCAAACAAATAACATTTATAGTTTGAAAGTCTATTTTCTTTATAGTCAAGTAGTTTCCCGGTTGTTTCATATTCCATATTTTGACTACTGTCCCAAAATTGATTACCTAAAGGAAAACTATTTTGTAAAAATTTAAAATCACTAAAGTTTTTACCATCTGGGATGACGAAAATTCAGCATATCATATTTTAATATCCTCCATAACTCAGCAAATTATATTTTAATACATCATGTCATATTTTTGCCAACACAGTTGCGAAAATTTAGCAACTCCGGTTTAATCGGTTTAAGCCATGGTAGGATGATTTTCGTTTGGCTTTTTGTTTTGGGTTTGTTTTGGTTTATTTTTTTGTTTTATTTTTGTTGTTTTATGGGATAGTTGGGGTTTTTTTTTTCTACAGAATTTTTTTTTTCCTGAGAAATTTGTTGTACACGAAATAAAATTTTTATTTGGTTTTTCTTTGTTTGGGTTTAGTTTTATTTGGTTTATTTATTATTATTTTTTAATTTGATTTATTTTTGCAGAAAATTTGCTATACCTATAATTTTTTTAATAAATTAGGAAAAACGAAAAAAGTTTGAAATAGTAACGAAATAATTCGCCAACTGAGTTGGCGAAATTCTAAAATTTATTTTTTGTTGATAACGATGTTTTCACCGGTTTTGTAATATTTTTGAACCGATTGTTTATTTTTGAAACAGTGACGGACCCTTATAATCGTACTCTAAAAATATCTCATAACCGCTACTCCCACAATCGTCAAGCAGACCCTTAAAGTTTATACCGTAATCGAAAGTTAAATCGATCTTATTACAATTAGTAAATTATTTATAAGTAGATAATTTTATTGTTAAAAAAATAAAAAATATACACAAGAATATATTTTGCGATTCTAAAATGACCGAAAGTAAAATTTGGAGATCGAAACATCATTTTTTTCCGATTCTAAATTTTTTGGAAGTCCGTTAAATAGTGAAATAGTTTATCCCATATTACTTTTTGATACGGTCATTTTGGCACAAATTAGACCTTATTTCGATATCTCAGTCAAAAGTTATGATACTTTAAAGTTTTAAAATTTATACTTTTGTCTGTAACATGTGCGTCTTGCTTCGGATGAAAATTCTTTCTACACGAATTATGTTACTCTCGTCAAAAACATACAAATCGACCTATTGTTTGAGAAAAATGATTTTCAAACAAATAGTTATGGACGCTAAAATTTTGCTCTAGGGCAGACGTAATTTTCTTACGGCAGATTTTTGTTTTAATTTTTGGATGTTCAATAATAGCATACTTTATTTAGGATATTAAATTTTATTTATTTTCTAATTTATTTAAAAAATTTATTGGTACACCAATTTTTTTTTAAATTAACTAAACCTAAATATAAGTAAACAAAAGCAATTTGAAAAAAAAAAACCAAACCATAAAAAAAAAAACCAAAAAAATAACTGTAGGATTTTTTTTTCAAATTTTTTCCAACCCAGTTGGCAAAAAATTGACAAATATAAAAAAAAATAGATTTTCGCCATCTGGGACAGCGAAAGCTTACGTGATTTCAATTTTTTTTAAAATAGTTTCATTTTAGTTAATTTATTTAAAAATATTTTTTGTACATCAAACTTTTTGCTCTTTTTAGCAACATTTTATTTCTTTTTTGTTAATTAAAAAAGTTCTTATTGTTAAAACAAAAAAAGAAGCAGAAAATTTACTGTAGCGAAATAAATTTATATTTAATTTATCTAACCGAAACAAGTTTGAAAAAATTAGAAAAAAAAGTCAGGCTCCGCCAACACTGTTGGCGGAAAACAGCAAAAAAAAAAAAACGCGGGCCCCACGGCCAATTTACGCCAACGGAGTTGGCTGAAATTGGGGGGGGCCAATTTCAGCCAACTCAGTTGGCGGAAATTGGCCCATGGGGCCCACTTTTTTTTTTTTGGTTTTGTTTGGTTTGGTTTTTTTACTTTCTTTGGTTTGATTTTTTTGTTGGTTTATTGTAATTAGTTATATTTCTGTTTTATTTATTTAGTTTAGTTTAATTTTGTAATTAGAGTTAAGTAAATTTATTTTAACGAAATAAAATTAAATAAATTAATTGGAAAGAAATATTTAGAAATATTATTTTCGGAAATTTGTTTCCAAAGCATCAAAATTTGTATAAATTACATCTAAAACATAAAGGTTTAAAAAATTACGAAGAAAATATCAATATGAATTGGACGTTTATATTTAAAAATATTATATTTATATCGTAAATTTTTTCGTCGTTAACAGACGCTAAAAAATAATAATATTAAAAATTTGCCGTAAGACTATTACGTCTGCCGTCGAGCAGACTTCGAACGGCCATAACTACTTGTTTATAAATCATTTTTTGTTAAATAATAAGTCGATTTGTATGTTTTCGACGAGTGTAACACAAATCATGTAGAAAAAAAATTTATCCGAAACAAGACGCATATGTTACAGGCAAAAATATAAATTTTAAAACTTTAAAGTATCATAACTTTTGACTGGGAGATCGAAACAAGCTCCAGTTTGAGCCAAATGACCGTATGGAAAAGTACTTCGGGATAAACCGTTTCACCGTTTGACGGACTTCGAAAAATTTTATAATCGTCAAAAAACGATGTTTCGACCTCCAAATTTGACTTTCGGTAATATTATTTTTGAATATTTAAAATTTACTGTAGTGAAATAAATTTATATTGGATGTGGGGGCCCACAGATTTAAAATGATGTTTCGATCTCCAAAAAAAATTTAGAAACATTTAAATTAATTATGTTATGTCTATTATGAAAAATAAAGTAATAAAACAAAATAAATAATCAAACCAAACCCTAAACCAACCAAAACAAACCAACCCAAACCATCCAAAAAATCCGTGGGCCCCACACTAAAATTCAGCCAACATAGTTGGCGAATTTTGGGGTGTGGGGCCCACGGTTTTTTGGGGTGGTTTGGGTTGGTTTGTTTTGGATTGTTTTGGTTGGTTTTTTTTAGTTGATTTTTTTGAGTTGGTTTTGTTTTATTATTTGGTTTAGTTTTTTTATTTTATTTTTTTATTTTGTTTTTTTAGCCAACAGCCAACATTTTTTTATTTAGTTTTTTTATTTACTTTTGTTTTGGATTTTAATTTATTTAGTTTTGTTTTGAATTATGTTTTGCTTTGGTTTTTTTATTTATGGATTGATGTTGGTTCAGGAATTGGTTCACGTGGAAGGGGATCTCGGTTTGGTTTAACAAGGAGACAATACTGAGAGACAAGAGTTAACAGGAGAAAAAGAAGAAAAAACTTGAGTGGGGAAAAAGAAGAAGAGACGTGAGTGGGAAAAAAGAAGAAGGGACGTGAGGAAAAAAGAAGATGGGACGTGAGTGGGGAAAAAGAAGAAGAGACGTGAGGGAAAAAAGAAAGAAAGAAGGGACATGTCTCGTGGGGGAGGAGAGAGAGGAGTACAACAGAGAAGAAGTTGGTGCGAGCTGTGAGCTATAAGAAGAGAAGGAGGAAGCAGAACAGAATGCAATGAGGAAGAAGAAGAGAGTACACTACGATCATTTACAGCATTCCTCAAATAAATACTACGTTTATATAGGTAATTTCGAACCGATCGTTAAACGAACGTTGGATATGAACGTTAAAAAAATAAGAGCCGTTGAAAGAGCCGTTGTAAAATAGTCGTTGTACATAAACCAACTACTAAACCAACCCATAGACCCAACCCAATTTCCTCAATATTTGTCTTTCTTCTTTACTTTGTCTTTTTTTTTCATATAAAAAAAAACTAAACCATTAAAATAAACAAAAAAATTAGAGGACACAAATAAATACTAGTTAAAATAATTTATTTTCTTCTTTAGAGGACACAAAAATTAGAGGACACAAATAAATTAGAGGACACAAATAAAAAATTAGAGGACACAAATAAATTAGAGGAAACAAAATTTTTTCTTCTTCATTATTTACTTTTTTTTTATTTTCTGAAAATAATATTTCTAAATATTTCTTTCCAATTAATTTATTTTAATTTTATTTCGTTAAAATAAATTTACTTAAATTTAATTACAAAACTAAACTAAACTAAATAAATAAAACAAAAATATAACTAATTACAATAAACCAATAAAAAAACCAAACCAAAGAAAGAAAAAAAATCAAACAAAACCAAACAAAACAAAATAAAAATTAAGTGGGCCCCAGGGCCAATTCCGCCAACAGAGTTGGCTGAAATTGCCTCCCCCCCCCCCCAATTTCAGCCAACTCTGTTGGCGGAAATTGGCCGTGGGGTCCACTTTTTTTTTTAAAAAAATTTTTTTGCTGCTTACGTGTACAGCGGTTGTGTTTTCCGTCAACACTGTTGGCGGAGCCTGACTTTTTTTTCAAATTTTTTAAACTTATTTCGTTTAGATAAATTTAATATAAATTTATTTCGCTACAGTAAATTTTCTGAAAAAGTAGAGAAATCAAAAGTTGGGGGTTGATGGGATGGAAACAAGAGGCGGACCTGTCGTTGGGATTAGTAGCTGTCTATAAATAATGCCATTCCTCTCACTCAATTAAAAACAAGCAAAGTCCAGTACAAAGAAAAGCAAAACCAAAACCAAAAGTAGAAAAGTAGAAAAGCTGAACACAAGAAAAAAAAAATTATATATATATATATATATATATATATATATATATATATATATATATATAGAGAGAGAGAGAGAGAGAGAGAGAGAGAGGAGAGAGAGAGAGAGATGGATTCTGATTATGGTGTTCCGAGAGAGCTCTCAGAGCTCCAGAAGAAGAGAGCCCAGTACCACCCAGACCTCCCTCCATGCCTACAGGTACTCTCTCTCTCTCTCTCTCTCTCTCTCTCTCTCTCTTCTTGATCAAGTATTTCACTGTAACTTGTTTTTATTATTTTATTTATTACATAGTTTGGATAGTCTAACAACAACTGTGAGAGAATTGTTGTGGGAAATGATGCTAACGCATACCCATTAACATTTCTATCTCTCCTAGTAATAATTTGTTTCCGTTAGAGATGAAGATACCAGATTTTGGTCTATTTTAGAATTAGTATAGTTTTATTGTTAAACATATTTAATTTTGTGTTTCATAGTGCTGCTTACCATTTGTTCCATTAACAATCAATTCCGTGTGCACAGCACCAAAGTCAGTCAAAGATTCGGTCATCTTTGTACATAGGCTAAAAGAGTCCATCTTTCTAGGTTTAATCTATATTTGAAATATTGACTTAGACTTGGTTTGACGATATTGCTTGTTTTGCATGTTTCTTGTGCTTTTTTTTTTTTTTTTTAATAAGCAGCAGTAAAATTGTTTGGTAATAGCTGTTTTTGTGTACATTTTCTTAATAAGCTAGTTCATTTATGGGTAAACTTTTGAAACCAAATGAAATGCTGCTTCCTGATAATACAAGTCTTGAAGGACAAGAGAAACAATAAAACATAACAAACTCTATTTATTATTCTCGACACACTTATATGCTACACTCTACAAAACGACTCACATATTTATAATTTTCTAAAAGACATAAATACACGCTTTCAACCAATGTTCACAGTCAAACCCTTCATATTAGTATTGGGATTATTGACGTATCGGCAGTATCGACGATTTCGGATCGGAGTATCGAAGTTTTTGGTATCAGAAAACAAATAATTATTAATAAATTATTAAAAATTTAGGAAAAGATATTTTATACATTTAGGCATAATTTTAAGTATCTCTGTTTTGTTTCTTTGTAGTTTTGAAATTGAATGAAATAATAGTTACCCTTGTTGATTGGTTTACCTGCGATAAATAAGTTTTATTCATTAACATACTTTTACAATTTTACTATGCTTTTACACCTTCGTTGATTGGTCTTTTTCGTTCAATTTTCTATGTCGAATTGACTGAGAAAGAGTCCACCAACGTTTGTATCGGTCAGTATCGGATTGGGTCATGCCAAACTATATTGATATCGGCCGTATTGTATCGGTATCGACCGATACCGCAAACTATGCTTTCAACTCTAATAGACAAAACTAATCATTAATAGACACCTATAGGTAAAGACACCCGTTTACTCCTAATAGACAACCATTTATAAAAAAATGGTCAAATTCTTTTCATTAACAAAGCTTCCAACATGCTCCTCTTAAACTTGTTCATTTAAGAACTTCATAAGCAAATTTGTCACATCTTCGTAGAATCTTTTCTTCGGCCCTCTTATGCTCACAAGCGAGAGGGAATTCCTGCTGGTTGTGATATACATACTTGACTTCACTAACCTCTTCATTCAAACCCTCGTAACTATCTCCATATTTTTGTAATTAATAGCATTGGATGCTTCTACGTCCTTTATGGATGCGTCCTCTACCATGCTTTCCACCAATTTTGCTTCTGCCATTTTGTAGCCTTGACTCCAACACTTCCTCTACTACTGGCTACTGTCATATGCATAGTTTACTTCATCAACCTCTTCATTCTAACACTCATAACTATAATGTCCATATTTTTTAATTTATAGCACTGGACATTTCCACATCCTTTATGGATGCGGCCTCCACCATGCGTTCCACCAATTTGGTTGCTGCCATTCTGTAACCTTGTTCCTCTACTGCTACGAATTTCCTTGTCTTCTGTATCCTTTGCTTGTGCACTTGAAGATATGTTGGGAACACGGTGTGAGACCCGAACAATAGTTGATCCATGAGGTATGATATTGGAGTTGACCCATATAAGTTAAAAGGGAATTCCCTTGTTAAGTCCAGGATCAATCCCATATATCTATACTTTATCTTTATACTTAACATCCGATGAGGGACTCTAGTTTCTATATAACACCCTTTATACGTCGTCGTTGAACTTGTGAATTTTGAACGTTCAACTGGATGCGGGATATACCCCAACAATCTTCATGTTATCTCGTATTGTCATCTTGATTCATTCAAACACATAGTTAAACTGACATGTTCACCATACCGGACCACTACTGGTTGCCAACCACACATCTTGCTCCACCTTGAGCCACGTAGTTAGCCTCACCTTTGAAGCTAATTCGTATAGTTACTCCAACCTTAAGTCTCACATCAGGACCACCTTATGGAGATGCGCCACCTTAGGAGCGAACTTGTATAATCCCTACAACCTTAAGACACTAAACCTAGGAGCCAACTTGAATCCGATTTATGTTTCATAAACCTTTCAGCATATTTTGTCTCGAAGGAACTAGAGTGTCCAATCCAACCCGACTTGTAACCTTGGGTTATTATACCACTTGGTGGAAACACGGTGTGAGATCCGAATCGAAGTTGATGCATGAGATATGCTATTAGACTTGGCCTACATAACTTAAAAAAGCATACCTTATGGATCAACTTTGGTTTGGGTCTTACACCGCATTACAAAGAGATCCCTTTAATTGGTTGATTGAGAGTGATTCATATCCTATGACTCTTCTATGGAGACTACGGCATACTCAACTTTTGGAGATAATAAGCGCAAAATCTTCTTCACAACTCGAACATCTGTAACTTTTCTCTATTTCTCTTCAAGTTTGGAAATAGACTCGCTTCACATGATCATCTCCTTCGTAGATAGTGGCTAAGATATCCTATGCTTGCTTACTTGAACTTGCTTGACATTTTTTTCAAATGTGGACTGATCTAGTGCTTCATATCAGAAAGAAAGAATCTTCTTGTCATTCTTCCTTGCTTCGTTCAAATACACCTTTGATTTTGTTAGTCTCACTTGAAAGCACTTTAAAGGGGAAAGGGTGAATAAGGTTTAACGAGTAATTAATCACAATTAAGAATGCTAATAGACAATTTAAAATAAGTATTAGAAATAAGCCAAAAATACAAACACTCGATGTATTCTGCTATCCTCTGTAAGACATTCCAGTCCTGGAACTCTCTCTGGCTTTAATCCACTATTATGAAAGTAGTTACATTTGCGAGCTTTGACCTGAAGGCCTTGCCGACTTCTTACACACGAGCTTTGATTCGAAGGACTCGCCGACTTCTACACAAGTTTTGATATAAATGCTTGCAGACTTCAATCTCTTACAAAATTTGTTGGTGATTTTCTTACAACAATTAGAAGACCTCACTTTAGAACTCAATTAAACTATATCTCAAATAAATTTGACAAATGAAAGCTTTTGTTATATGTGGAGAGGTTTGGTTAGGATTTTCATGTGTATGGTCCAAGAATTTTACTCCCAAGGAATTGGAACAAATGAGGTAAAATGGGTTTATATATATAGCACTCAATATATCGTATCAAAATAGAGGTGTTACTGTGCAGGCGGTATACCACTGGTACACTGTCCGCAGGGGAACGACTATAAATGCAGAGTGTGCAAAGAAATTTTTGACGAGACAGTATACGATAGCATACTGCCAAAACAGAAATACGAGGAGATTGTTCTCTGAAAAGTTTCTTGTATATGTGGAGAGGTTTGGAGTATTGGATTTTCAAGTATATGATCTAAGAATTTCTGACTCCAAAATATTGGAACAAATGAGGAAAAATATGTTTATATATAGCACTCAAAACAACATATCAAATTAAAGATGTTACTATACAGGCGGTATACCGCCGGTACACTGCCCGCACAGTAACAATTATAAAACTAGTCGTTGGAATATAACTGTTGCAATCTATGCAAAGAAGTTTTTGACCATATAACATATCGTTTGTATACTGGTAATGCATAAATATGAAAAATACGAGGAGACTACTCTCTGGAAAGTTTTTGGAAATCAAATATGGCTCACAATATAATGTCGGTATACTGCCAGTATAACGATAGTATACTGCCAGCATAGAACAATATATTTTCTGGGACTGAAAACTGATTTAGTATATTGGCGGTATATCATTGGTATACCGCCTGTATACTGCCAGGTTTGGAAGAGATTATTGGCTATTTTTCAAACAACTCTTCCCCTATGTTACATAGACACGCTACACTGATACAGTAACACATTTTCTACAAAATTAGGATACTTACACAATAAGGACAAGTTATATATATATATATGCATCTTTGAGAAGTAGGTATTTTATTTATATATAATTAAAATGTCCAATACCAAAATGCTTTAAGTTTTACCTTTTATATTATATTTTTATCCTATTTTGAACATGAACACTATAAAATGTGTTTGACACATATTCAGAGAGTGTTTGTAAATGAAGATTGTTCGTACCTGATTTCAAATGAAAATATACAGACACGTAAAATGAGTGTTTGACATACATGTGAAGATTGTCTGAGAGTGTCTGTGTTTGTTACATGTTCGACATGGGACACGTTACTTAGATGAGAATGTCTATGCTACTTAGCTCTTCCCTCACAAACCTCGTTCTAATACTAAATGATTTAAATACAAATCTTAAAGGATAGATAAACTACAGAACAAAATAAACTCTATTTATTACTTGCACAACACTTCTCGACGTACTTGTATGCTACACTTTACAACAAGACTCCCATATTTATAATTTTCAAAAAGACCTAAACACAAAAAAGACATAAACACACCTTTTCACTTCTCCTATACACAAACTATTCACTAAGAGACACTTATAGGTACTAAAGACCACCATTGACTTCTAATAGACAAACATTTACACAAATGGTTAAAAGTCCTTTCAAGAACAAGTTTCCTACACTTTCAAAATCTTTTATAGAGAATTACATGCTAGTTTTCTATTAAAAATGATGTTGAAATAGGAGGCAAAATAGTGAATAGAATGACATTTAAAATTTTATTAGGACTCTTGTCCAATATTTATAGGACTATAAAACATATGAAATGACATCACTAACCCTAGGAAAATACATAACAAATGTGCTGAAAATAAAATAACTAATATACTCTTCAACACACCACCGCAAGCTAGCCTGGATCTTGGTGAAAACAAGTCCAACTTAGAGAGTGAAAAGCAGAAAAACTTTAGATCATCTGAAAAGTAGGTAGGAGCTTTGTTACGGAAGAAATCTTGTAAGAAACCATATGAAGAAGACTGAGCTCCGAGATCGAAGAAATACTGAAAACAAACAAAGAAAGACGGTGTTTCGCAAACGAAGAAATTCCGCAAGGAGTCAAATGAGAGTCGAGACTTTACAAGGAAAGAAATCCTTGAAGAGAAAAAAAAAAGATAGCCGAGGATTCACAACTGAAGAAATTTCTGAAGAAAATATCTCAAGTAGACTCCAAAACGAGAAATTTTGGAAGAAAATACGTCTAAGTAAGCCGTGCTACGAAACACGAAATCCTGGAAGAAACATTTAAAGTAGGTCGGGCTTTGTAGGACGAGAAATCTTAGAAAAAAATTACTGAAATATGCAGGGACTCGGAAAAACAATTTTTTTGTAAGAATAGAAAAATACGTCGGGTCGCCGAGTACCAAAGAAATCCCAAAACTATACTAATAGAAGACTAGGACTTTACATATCGGAGAAGTCTAGAAAAAAGTCGGGACTCTGACTATCGAATAAATCCTGAAAAAATATGCCGAGGTAGCCGTTGAAGATACGATTGCAAGCATCAACTAAGAACAAGTAGCCAAGTTGGAAATTCGCCATATTTTTAGGACGGAGGAGGAGAAAGAGGAAAAGGAAGAGAGCCTAGATAAAGAACTTGGCTCTTGTACCATGTTGAAAGTGGAGGCTACATGACATTAAAATTTTATTAGGGCTCTTGGCCACTATTTATAGGACTACAACATATACATAACTAAGCCTAGGAAGATATATGACAAAATGTGCTGTAAATAAAACAACAAATCTACTCTTTAACAATTTTTTATCTATAAATTTACAAATAGCCACCATCTCTTCTCATCTTCCTACTCATACATACTACAAAAGTATAAAATATATGAAAAACAACAACAACGTGGTATCAAAGCTTGGTATCATGGAAAGCAAGTTTTAAGTTCCTTTTTTTTAGATTGAACGGTAGAGAAAAACCTAAATGTATTTTCCTTAATAAGAACTTAACCAAAAAGCAAGAGTGCTCTTAATGTTATCAAAATCTTAGTATACAAACCTCTTCTCTTCCCTAAATGAACATGTTCTATTCTTCGAGTGAATAAATTTTAATTCAAGTTTCAAGAACTTGTTTCAATTCTTTAGCTCTGGTATTTATTTCTTCCTTGACATGGGACAAGGCTTGGAATATGGACTTGTAAATGCTAAATATTAAGGTTTCTTGACAATGTTTCACAAAATGGGTTAATTGGTGATTAATAGGCCGAGTAGTGGACCACTTTATTTTTAGGAACGCGGTGTGATCCTGAGCCGGAGTTGGCCCATGAGGTGCGATATTGGATTAGGCTCATATGCCTTAAAAGGAAATTCTCATGTAAGGCCTGAACCAATCCCAATTATCTACACCTCATGATCTCACCTCCTACCCGATGTGGGACTAAATTACCATCTTCATTGTCATCCCCTTTGAGGGCTCATCCGAAAAATGAGATACAATCCAATAATCTCCACCTTAGCTCTTTTTTGCTAGCCAAACAACCTTAGCACATCCCGGCTACCTTTTGCTCGTTTTCGTTAGCCGAGCACCCAGGAGATCCAACATATTGTCATCTCGATATTGTTCAACCACAGAACCAAACCTGACACGTTCATCCACACCACCATTATGTGCCAACCACAATGTCTTGCTCCACCTTGGGCCCGTCAGACCCACCTTTGAAGCTAATTCGTGACGTAGTTGATGCTCCTACTCTACCTTGAGAGGCGCCTGTATAATCTATGAATGTTCAGCACCATTTGTCTCGAACCAATTAGAGCCGTCCAAACCAGTCCCGTAACCTTGGGCTCTGATGCCACTTGTTGGGAACGTGGTGTGACCCTGAGCCGGAGTTGGCCCATGAGGTGCGATATTGGATTGGGCTCGTATGCCTTAAAAGGGAATTCCCATGTAAGGCATGAACCAATCACAATTATCTACACCACATGATCTCACCTCTTACCCGATGTGGGACTAAATTACCAACTCCATTGTCACCCCCCCCCCCCCCCCCCCCTCTTGAGGGCTCATCCTAAAACGAGATACAATCCAACATTTATCTGATTAGTTGGATGGTCGATTAAGCGAAACTTTCTGGTGCCTGTTTAAGGCGATTAATTGCCTACATAATCCAATTAATTGGTAATGTCTTCAGGTGAACACCTAAGCACTTAATATAGTTTTCATATGTAAACTTGACCAGTAATTTTTTCCTTATAATGATTGGTTATGTGAAATTATTTGTCATTTACATGTATGGATAGGGAACTACAACGAGGCTCGAGTTTGGCGATGGGACTACTGCCGCTGGTCACTCTGATTTGCATGTGATCAAGCGGGCATTTCCATTCACTTATGGGCTACCTTTGGCACATTTCTTGAGGGCAACTGCGAAGGTTCCTGACGCTCAAATCATTACAGAGCATCCTGTTTTCAGGTCAATATTACATTCTCATTCGTCCTACTTTAATCTTCAACATATACATTCTGCTGCATTTGGTTTGGCTATGATTGCCATTTGTTTGTATCTCCGAATAAGGTAGAGATAGTGTGTAGTCCCAACTCTACATCCATACAGACATACAATGTCTGGAGAGGTTGACACAGTACAAGATTGGAAGGGAAAGGTTGGACCTAATAGGGTTTGGACTCGCAATTAATTAGACTGAAATATTTTCATAGAAGCTTTAATTATGGATGACAATTCATGTTCATTATCACTCTCATGAGTTGAGGAAAATTTTGAGTAACCACTAATTTGTATCGTTTCACTTTCTAATTCATGTCCCTGTGATCCTTGTACATTTTTGTTTCTACAATTCGGTGTAGTATTGAACTAAGGTGGTTTTACAATAATGTTTCCATCTTTCATTGAATTGGTTGCATTTGCCAAAAGTTGTTTAACAACATGCATATTATTACAGGGTTGGTGTGGTATTCTGTGGAAGACAATCTCCAGGAGGACATAATGTGATTTGGGGTCTTCATAGTGCTTTAAAAGCTCACAACCCTAACAGTGTTCTTCTTGGTTTCCTAGGTAATAATTTCTTGTACAATTGTACAAATGATCATCCATTTATTAGGTTATGGTTATGTGATATTTGTCCTTTTATTTCCATTTCCTGCACATAGTCTACTCCTTATCGGTATTGCTTGGCAAGGATAATTGTAATGACAGAGATCTGGAAATTAGGTAGACGATAAAGAGAACATTAACAACTTACCTGTTTGTAAATTGGGCAAGGTCTGTTTCTTAAATTTTGCTTTCTAGATACATAATATATATTAGTAGAGGGTATAAGATAATACAGGGATGTCATCTGGCTGCATTGTCAACAACAAGTGGAAATTATGTAGAAATTATTGCTCTGGATAATTAAAACAGGTTATGGAATAGTTTTAGAATCCAGCTTACATAGTTCGCTGACTTTGTATCTTTGTTTTGACCCACTAAATGTACAAACCAGCTAACGATAAGAATGCAGGAAACAAGGTTCTGAGTGTTGGAAATCTAGTGTAGTGAACTTTTTGTTTCATTGGAGATGTGTCAAACTGAATTGTGAAATTGTTTTTCGACTTGGTCTTGATCTTTTCTTCTTCATTGTGATGTCTTTAAAGTTTAAACCCATAAGTTAATTGGTTATGCTTCTTCTTCAGGGTGAGAAAATTATTTCTATGATCCACCAAACAAATCTTGACCCTTGATGAACTTGTATAAGATGAGTCTCTAAGCTATGAGCGGCTATGTCAAACGTGCCTAGGGAAGATAGTCATGTCCAGTAGGTGGCACCTTCTGGTTGCCTAGGTGGCCTTTTGGAACAGTATAACTTGTGTGAGTAAAAACTAATGAACAAAGTCTCCTTGGATCTGTTGCATTTTATTTTTTTGGTCTGTGTTCATTGCACTAGAGAGTTCTATGTATGATCATGCATATCCATGCATTGTCTCCTCTTGCAGCCAAGTGGCACGTTCTGGAAAATGTTAAGACAATTTATTAGAAGGCGGCGTCTGGTTAGTAAATGGTGAAATTAATGCTCAACTCTTAGAAAGGATTTCCTGGGGGTGTATCTGAGCAACCAAGAGCCTCTAGTGGGAACCGGGGACCAAGGTTGGGGCTAGCATGTGAGGTTTCCTTTGTGTATGTGAAAACCCTTAAGCAGGATGTTGTTCATAGTAATTTTCTTATAGCTGCTTCAAAGTTATTATTAAGATATTCCGTGAGATGCACATGAACCTGATTGTCAAGAAAAAAATGGAAAGGACTTTAAGCAGAACCCTGGCACATACTTTGCTTCATTTTAGTGATGAAGCTACTTTTTCCTATGAGTGCATTTTAAGTTTACACTCAGAAGAAGTCCTTCCAAACATGCTTTCTTATTGGACATTATAAGTACTTATCAGCATATTGTGGAATGTATCTCTTGGTAATTGCTGTAGGTGGATCTGAAGGTTTATTTGCACAGAGAACTCTGGAAATCACTGAAGATGTTCTTTCCACTTATAAAAACCAAGGTTACTTGACACTAAGTCTCAATGAGTCTTTGTTCTCTATTAGCTTGTTTCTTTAGTAAATATCTCTAATTGGTATGAAATTTTGTTTATGAAGGTGGTTTTGATTTGCTTGGCCGGACTGTGGATCAGATAAGAACTACCGAGCAAGTGAATGCTACAAGGGCTGCATGTCTAGATCTGAAGCTCGATGGTCTTGTCATTATAGGAGGTATCTATATTTCAGAGATCTTTATTTCAGATGATACGTTGTAGAATAAATTGGTGTCAAATGTGTTCCTTAAAGATAGGTGGTATATGCTAGCTAATTCCTTGGTTCTTTTTCAGGAGTCACATCCAACACAGATGCTGCTCAGCTCGCAGAAACTTTTGCTGAGACAAACTGTCCAACTAAGGTACGCAGCTTGTCTAATACTTTCATTAGACTTTTTCTGATCAGATTGGTCTTTATTCTGTTGTATTGCAATCTGATAGAGCTTGTGGACAGGTGGTTGGTGTTCCTGTTACTTTGTATGGGGATCTCAAGAATCAGTTCGTTGAGATTGATGTTGGTTTTGATACTATATGCAGGGTATGATACTTGAGACATTTTTTTACATTTGTCAATTTGAGCACATAAAGTTCAGACTAACCATGTAAAACAGAGTGAATATGAATTAGGTGTTGCCATATTTTCTTTTCCATCTTCCTTTAGCTGATTTGTATAATGATGCTAGTCAATCCAAGTACAAATAAAGGCTTGCAGTATTGATATCAGAATCGGTATGAGACCCTTCCTTTAAGTATCGGCATTGGCGGTATCGTAGTATCTGCGGTTTCGGATCAAAGTATCGGATTTTTTGGTATTGAAAAACAAATAATTATTAATAAATTATTAAAATTTTAGATTTAAAAAAAAATATTTAGGCATAATTTTAAGTATCTTCTGTGTTATTTTTTAGTAATTTTAGAATTAAATAAAATAGTAGTTACCTTGCTGATTGGTTTACCTGTGATAGATAAGTTCTCTTCTTTTACATGGTTTTACAATTTTAGTATGCTTTTACACTCTTGCTTATTGGTCTTTTCGTTCAATTTTATTTGCCGGATTGACTGAAAAGTGACCCCAATGTCGGTATCGTACGGTATCGGCCGATACTGCAAACTGCGGTTCAAATTTGTTGGTCCAATTAGGAATTGAAATCGATATCGATAATCATATTAACTATAATTATTTATATCACCTAGTTCGAAGGCCATGTTCACCCTTAAATGATATTACTTTATGTAGATATCGCATAATATGTCGGTTCTATTTTACTTGTATTTCATCTGATCAGTTATGACCTCCTAAAATTTATATGTTCGTAAATAGCATAAATATAGCAATATCGTCATTGTAATTCAGATATCTGAACTCTTGGCCAAATTTATAGGAAATACAAAGCATATGAATGCTTCACTAACCCTAAGAAAATACACTATAAATATGCTGAAAATAAAGTAATTAATCGACTCTTCAATAGTTCTCTACCCAACCAGAATATAATGTGGTATCTTATAGAATAGCACTTTGTAATTACTGTTGTCTTTTTCCCTCCATCAAACTAGAGATTTCTTTGATGGTTTCAGAAATCAACAACTGTAATATGGTGTCAAAACTAGTTACGTCTCTCTTTTTTTTGAGGTAAAATGGTGGGATAATATCTCCCCCATTTTTCTTGAAGTTTGTCTTACTTTTCCATGTCTTTTGTTTTGTAACTCTTTGTAGTGGTTAGCATTTTGTTTATTTCTCCATCCATTCTACGGAACATTGAGAAGTGAGCAAACTTAGTTTTTTTTTTCTAGTGCTTGATTTTATTAGTAATACATTTTTTTCTTTGCTTTCAGGTTAATTCACAGCTCATAAGCAATGTCTGCACAGACGCACTTTCTGCAGAGAAGGTAATGTACATAGTGTTAGATTTTGACAAACCCATTTTGGGATTTTCTTGGTTGACTTTAGAAGGATTATCATACTGCAATAATCCTGGCATCACGAGTGCATAACCAGTGAATTGAGTATTATGTTTTTATATATTTCTTAACCATTTCCAGAAATATTCTGTATCAGTGAATTGAGGATTATCATACTCTAGCCAACTTCTGTACCAGAAATCTTTGAACTGATTTATGTTGGTGGCATTGCAGTATTATTATTTCGTTCGCTTGATGAGTCGCAAGGCCTCCCATGTAGCTTTGGAATGTGCTCTCCAGTCACATCCCAATATGGTATGATTTTGGTGGTTCATGTTACTCAATAGTAGACGGCCATAAAAAATATTTTATATTGATATAATCATTCTCCAAACAAAGAACATTATATTCTTTCTCTGATACCTTCTTATGTTAGATAAATGATACCTTATTTAGGTAATTTCTGATTCAATTCTCTTTATCATAGGTCATCCTAGGTGAAGAAGTTGCCATGTCAAAACTTACAATTTTTGACATAACAAGACAGATCTGTGATGCAGTCCAAACCAGAGCAGAAAAAGGTTAGCATCATTGGTTTCTATTAAGGATTATGTTGCCATTAAGTGAGATTATCTTGCCTTTAAATGAAGTGTCCGATGTCTATGGTCCAGAGAAATACCATGGTGTAGTCCTTATCCCTGAAGGGCTTGTAGAGAGCATTCCGGAACTTTATGCGCTCTTGCAGGTAGGGTTTTTTTTTTTTTTTCTATAAACTAAATTGAAGCATGATCTCCATTATGTTTGCCCAGGGTTCAGATAATTCCTTGACCTGCTGCAGATAGATTGACTCCTAATTTTAACTCTTGCAGGAGATACATGGTCTCCATAGACAAGGCCTTTCCGTTGACAATATTACTTCTCAGCTTTCACCTTGGGCATATGCCTTGTTTGAATATTTGCCACCATTTATCAGGAAACAGGTTTTTCCATTAAATATTTTCTTATCACTTGGAGAATATGTAATAAATGCAGACTAAAATTTTCCTACTTTAACCTGCAAATGTATAAACAATTCTCATCTTAACAAACCTTTCTAAAATGCAGCTGCTTCTCCATCCTGAATCCGATGAGTCTGCACAATTATCCCAGGTATTTGTGCGTTGATAGGGGTTGTCAGGGTTTGTCTATAAGAAGGATTTCTTTCTTTTACAATCGTGCTCTTTTTCCTTTTCATAATTTTTTTTATTTGTCAATTTTATTAGATTGAAACGGAAAAACTTTTGGCACACTTGGTGGAAGTGGAAATGAATAAGAGGACAGTAAGTGTAATCTATGTGTTCAATGACTACTGGAAATGTGAAATTCTGACATCCTATACCAGGGTGTCAGAACTTCAAGAAATTCATTTTGTATGAAAGTGCAAGTTTGGCATTACAGTGCATATGTTTTCCATATTATTATGAAAGTGCAAGTTGGGCATTACAGTGCATGTGTCTTCTTATGGCAAATAAGTCCCACTTTGACCATCACCCTTTTTCATTCTGCTGATCCATCTTGAACTATTTTACTATCCTTCCAGAGAGAAGGCACATACAAAGGAAAGAAATTCAATGCTATTTGTCACTTCTTTGGCTATCAAGCTCGAGGGTCATTACCATCAAAATTTGATTGTGACTATGCTTATGTAAGTTCCGAAAGAGTAGTACCTCTCTTCTTTAGTTGCCAGTTGTGTTGTGACTGACTGTGCTTGTCATGTTCAGGTTCTTGGGCACATCTGCTATCATATATTAGCAGCTGGTTTGAATGGTTACATGGCTACTGTAACAAACTTGAAACATCCTGTCAATAAGTGGCGGTGCGGTGCTACTCCAATCACGGTAGTATCTTCATTTTTGTTTTAGTTAATTGAATCAATATGATACTTTTCAAGAGTTTCTTTCAGTTATCAAGGTATATAGAAGGTGGGCCAGATAATCTTAAATCAATATAATTGATGGCTTGGTTCTGTGTTGACTAATTGCAGGCAATGATGACGGTGAATCGATACTCACGTGGTCCTGGATCCACACCAATTGGAAAGCCTGCACTGCATCCTGCAACAATTGACTTGAAAGGAAGAGCATATGAGTACGCAATCAAAGTTCATGCTTACATTCTTTTCTTTTTCCTCCATGTTGACATTGTTTCATTTAATGCCTGAATTATATAATTTTCTAGTATAACTGTAAAGTGAAGATACCACGAAATAACAACAAACAAGTTTCATGGGATGAGAATCAGAAGAGTACCCAAAATTAACTCTGAACCACAAAGACTTGTTCTTTAGTCTGAACTATTGATTTCAAGGACGTACTCTTTTAGTTGTAGCGTTAATTGTGGTCATGTTTCAGCTTTCCTGGTCGATTTGTGAACTTATCCTGTATATTCAGGTTGTTGAGACAGAAAGCATCAAGTTTTCTTATGGATGACATGTATAGAAACCCAGGACCCCTTCAATTTGAAGGACCAGGTGCTGAAGTCAAGCCCTTCTCACTCTGCATGGAAGATCAAGATTACATGGGCAGGATCAAGAAGATTCATGATTATCTGGACAAGGTTCTCCTACTTCAGCCTTCTATTATTCATCTAGTTTTCTTCTTTTTCTTTTTGGGAAGCTAAATATGTAGAGCATAGGAGTATATGCAACAATGTCATAGTAAAAATTGAATTGGCCATGAGTCTCCCAGGAAAGGTTCGCAGCATTGGTCTAAACCTATACCGAAAACTGAAACTACCAGAACTATTGACCCATTCAAAACCACCGAAACCCCACGAAACACTCCATTTTAATGATAACTAGCACGCAACTGATAGACTACTACGCTACGTAGGCACCATAATATGCTACATGAGCCGGTCTTACACTGGCATAGAAGCATTATTACCCTGTCATAATCGCTTAGGCATGACAGAATTTGGAAGCTATTGCTTTCAATATGTTTGTTATGGACCATGGTCTCTCTTGTTTCTGATTATGGTTCCACACATGGAAAATTTAAACCGATAGCTTTCTTCATACTGAAAAAAATCAAATCGTAATTATTGGCTTTAGGGTCAAAACAGTTTATAGCCGCCTCCGTGACCAATATTCGGAACCTTGAGTTTTCGTGGCACATCATGCTTCACGAAGAGATAGGTTGATAAATAATGTAAAGGTTCAACCACTTGTGATATTGCAAATTTGCAAGGTGTCAACAAGGATAAGAAATATGTTATTGCAGGGCTTTTCTTTAATGCAATCTCTATGAGACCTTGTATGCTTTTTCTTTGACACTAGAACCCTATATGTTATGAGTGATTCATTCAAATAGATCATTTGTGACTAGTCTTGTGAGCACCAAATGGAACTTTTAGACCTTTCAATTCAATTCATAAATACATTGATCCCATAGCAATGACCATGTCTTATCTTGTTTAAATGCAGGTTCGGAGCATCGTGAAGCCTGGGTGTTCGCAGAGCGTTCTTAAAGCTGCTCTGACCTCTATGGCCTCTGTCGCCAATGTCCTGACGGTAGTGTCTACTCCTGCATTCAATGGCCAGTTGCCTCTCTGAGTCTTACGAAGCGGTCCATCAATTTTCCTTCTTCCCCAGAGAGAACCAATCTATTCGAGACCATGTAATGTTACAGGCAACCAACAGTTCTGATGATATTCTAATTTACCATTATTAAGAAAAAATGTAGAGAAGAGAACCGTATTGTATTAAGTAATAAAGTTGCATGTCCAGTATATTTTTGCCAATCTAGTGTGTTGCCTTGCATATGGAAAATTTAAATCAATAGCATTATTATCCTGTCACAACCTAAAGACTTTTCTCTCCATCAGAGTAAGCCTGAACTTACACGAATATTAATTTCTTATTTCAGCTGAGCTCGTATCTGAACATGTTACATGTTGCCACTCATCCAACTTAGCCTTCTTATTTCAGCTAAACCTTCTAATAGCTTTTACATAGTGGAAGAGGATCCCATCGAAAACGTTCAAGTTTGGTGAAACATCAACCCATTCTAATCTGTAATCTCAGCGATTGTGAGACCAATGGACTACAAGTATCTCTCTCCTGATCTCTTTCTTACAGGATAGTTAGAAATGAGACGAAAATTGTACAGCTAACCTAACTCATCTCTCGGTGTCGGCCAACAAGGTCGAATTATTCATAAAACTGCAATCCGTAAACCACTTTGGAAAGGAGTAATTGTGAAATAAAACAATTAACACATCATTCCAAGTATTCACCATCAATAGATTGTACTACAAACAATCGGAATCGTCCGCCATAAAATATTGTTCACTTGATATTAAATTCTTATCGACGATCGATCCAAATCGAGAATAAACATAATAATCCATACACATTTAGGCACACTTCAAACAAGTTTCCCTACAGATAGTTTACCATCCCAGTCCCATGACAACGCATACAGTCGTCACCTGGTCAGTCATCTTAAACTCCTTATTAGATGATCCAAGCTGATAACCTAACAGCTTGAAGAGAATAGTAGTTAAACTATATACAATGGCTTGACTCTAGCAAACCATTGGTATGTCTAATATCTACATGACCATGGAACCAATCCGTCCCAGGAAACACATGAACAAAGAACTAACCTATACATAACCAGTTCTGGCATTAAAGATGAATCATCTAGATTCTATGGGGATATAGTGTACATATGTTTCTTCATATATCATATATCATATATGAAGGGTGATTTGTCGGACTCCAATTCCGGCGTCACCATTGGTCCATACTCCACTGAATCATCACTCACGAGCTCCAGCGGGGCATGATGATTTTTACAGACACTTTGACAGCAGCAACAAGAAAGAGAGCGATTCCAGAGCTCTCGTTTGGTTTCGAAAGGGAACTCCAACCATTGGAGCAAGACTTGACGCCGACTCTGGTATTTCTGGTGACCATGACTGGGGATGACCTGCCAACAAAGAGACGAACATTAAGTCAAGTTGTACACAGCTCACTGTAAAACAGCAAGCGATGGCAAAAAATTTCAAAAAGTGAGAAAAATGAAATGCAAGCGATGGGAAAACATTCCAGAGACTTATTTATTACATCAACTCCGTCACTACCACGATCCTATCTGCCCCCCACGACCACTTCATTCATATCCGACTCTCAATCAGCCGCCACCTGCATAACCCACTTCTCCCCCTTTTTAATTAAAGGGCATTGTGTGCCCGGGGGAATCGAACCTCCACCCAATTTAATCCGGATTCTTACGTCTTAAGCGTTCACCACTATATATATATATATATATATATATATATATATATATAACCACAACAATATTTCCTATATATTGTTATTAGTATTTTTTTTAGTATCATCATACATGGGTTTATAGATACATTTAGAATAAGACAATTCATTTTAGAGCGGTGGTAGTAAAGGGCGAAAAAAGTCATCCTCAAAGGTACCTAGCTACCTTTTATTTTCACCTTTATAAATAATAACCAATCATGGTAGTTATATAGGTGTGTTGGCACAGTACATTTCCCTTTTGAGGGTGTTGAGACTAAACACATTCTTCTAAAGAGAAAAAAGTTGTATATCTCATTGTTCGACTAAAACCTCCTTAAACCATTTGTTTTCTCTTTAAAGATTCGGAGTTGTGTTCCTTTCAAGCAGTGGCGTGGCCAGGATTTGGGTACAACGGATCAAAATCGACTAGTAAATTTTTAATCCAAAAAAAGTATAAAAATATAAAGGAAAAAAATGCAAGGCGTGCATCCGAGCGAAGCGAGGCACAAATATAAAAATAAAATAAAATAAAATAAAATACATAGATAAATAAATAAATTAGTAGTGTAAGAAATAAAACCAAATAGCATATTAAAACCAACAAAAATATAACCAAGTGAACTAGCAGAGCTGTAGTAGCAGTCAACAGAACTAACAAGAGTTAGTATTATCTCTACCATGCTTTTAGTAAATTTTAATTTTTCTAGTTCAACTGTAACCAACTACTTGTATGAGGTAATGATTATCTCCATGCTTCAGAGTTTTTTATAAATAAAAAAACCATAAGACGCGTCTGAGCACGCCTTTTCTTGGTTGTGCCTTCCAGAAAGGCACATCTAAGGCGCGCCTTGGGTGCGACTGGAAAAAGGCGCCTGGCCTAATGAGGTGCGAGACGCAGCTGCTATGCCTGTCTGCGAGACTAACATGGACAAAAATCAAATATATTTGAAAGTGTTACATGATGAATGATGGAGAGAGAGAGGGAAGAGACGACAGAAGAGGTGCGGCACGACGCGAGAGGGAGAGACGCTCGGTTGAGAGATCCTCAGAGAGAGGAACAAGAAAAAAGAGGCCCTCTTTTGACTGTCTAATATATATATATATATATATATATATATATATATATATATATATATATAAAGAGACATGACGTGTCTTTCCTCTCCCTCCACTGTCGGTCGAACCAAGCGAAGAAAGAGAAGAAGGATGTGCCTAACGTCTTATAAAAGACGATTACTTTACCAGCCCAATGCTTCGGCCTTATTTCAACTTGAAGATGAATTTTCAGCACATTTTGACGATTTATTATTATTATTATATTAACATAAGCATTGAACACTAATGACTAGTCCATACATGCAAACACAACAAATCAAACAAAGACATAGCATAGGAGTAGTCTCCACTAGCATAGGAGTAGATCTCCACCAAACAAAGACAAAGAAAGCCACGCATTAAAACATACTACTTTGTCGACAGACTACTTATTGAAATCTTCTAGAAAGAGTCGACGGACTCTTCTAGTCTCCCCGGTGAAATGACTTTGTTAGGATTGGAGAATTGCTGCGATTCTTCCTGAATAAGACTCGATTCTCCCGTCGAGAGTGACTTTGAAAGTCTTACCTAAACTCTTACGACTGAATATGAGAAAGCCTATAAAACAACGAGCTACTATCATTTCTTCATTATAGATATATATGAGTGGGTCATATGACCCCACTTGTCCTATTCTAGCTTTGCACATGCTTTCTAGGCCCTAATCTACTAATTTGAATTTTATGAAAACTTTACGATAAGGTAGCAATTAGAAATTGTTAAATATGTAATGTTCATATGTTTTCTTGTGTCTTATTTCCAAGGATTAGCGATATTGTGTACATATCACATGTCTAGTTTTACATTAAATCAACACATTTAAACTTAAATGCAAGTAGAAATCGCTTGAACTAGCTTATATTTAGATCAATATAGCAACACTTCTTTAAAAAAAGGAGAGCATATGCAACACTTCAACACCAGACCTTTACCAAGAGGGAAGTATTAGCTTCGAACTATGTTCATATGCTAATGCATAAATTGAGGATGTCATCATTTCCACAAACTTACTTTTAAAGTTTCCCTATACTAGGTTTTAAGTTTTTTTCTAAAAGACAAGTAAAACTTGGCTTGGGTTGGTTAAGTTTAGTTCCATCAACTAACCAGGACGGGTTTCATTTAGGCACAGATCTAATGCCCTTCATGTTATCATCAAACAAAACAAGTTAGCTTATGCAATAGGTAAGTATTTTGTGGGATTCAAATATTTTATTTTACTTGAGGCAGACTTTGTTCATTGGTGTCTCATGTTGTCTCATACAGGAACCCATGTTACCGATCCCCTCCATAATAGTCTAATCTCTCTGTCATACAAGCATTAGTAGAAAAGGTAAGAGAGTCAGAGAGAAGAGACTTATGCTTACTGAAGTTTCAAAGGTCAAATGTCTGGAGTCAGAGAAGAAAGACTGAGAAAATAAGACATAAGTGAGACTGAAAGAACCGAAGTCGGGTGACTTACCAGCAATGGAGAGAGAGAGAGAGAGAGAGAGAGAGAGAGAGCACTGAAGTAGGGTTGGAATTCAGGGCAAAACAATCAAGTCCCGAGAGGGAGCTAAATCGGGAGTCGTTTCATATTTTTATTTGGGTTAGGACGGCTTCCAACTTAAAAGCAAAGAGCTTGGGTCTTTATTAAAGTGAGGTGGTCCAAGGCGGGTGCCTTGCGTGTTTAGGTGACTACCTTGGTACAAAGCCTCCTAACTCTTTGTTGCCTAGGCACCAGGACCCCCCAAAAGCCTAGGCAACCGCCTTGAATTAGCTTGGCTACTTCACGTTCTGTAAGATCAAACTCTAAAGCTTGTGGTCATGGTGAGCTTAGCTAGTGATTAGATGGGTTCTCATCATTTTTGTCCTGCCTTCCACTGAATAAGATACTACCAACCGAGAATTTCTTAGCACATTTTTTCGAGAATTTCCTAGCACATTGTACACGAAATACTATTTTTCCTTTTGTTGTTATATTTAAACATTTTCATATTTGCAAATATAGCCGGAGTGACAATATTGCAAGTTGCAACCATCAATAATTTGACATTGAAATTTGCAATTTGTAAAACTGACCAAGTTTTACAAATTGCAATCTATTTGCTATATATGCACCAATTATACTGCTTCTGTTACTACTTGATATGACTTTTAATTCATAATTTCTTATGAATTGAGGTTGCAGGTAGTATCTCTTCAATCTCAACCAAGATATTTTTTAGCACTCAAGGTAATAATTAACTCCTAAATGCTTATGAATTGAGGTTGCGGGTAGTATCTCTTCAATCAAGATATATTCTTAGAACTCAAGGTAATTATGATTTATCCTATAATTCAAATATTTTTGAACTGGTACAAAATGTTTGTTGTTCTTTTAATAACCCATCTCGTCTTTTGATGTATCACATCCTGATAGTATTAAGATTATTTTGTATGACCATACAAAATGAACAAACAAGACCTTAGTGACATGAAACAATGACCTTTATAATTATTATACAATAATAAAGCGAAGTGGTGTTTCCCGCTAAAACATAAAAGGATAAAGAAGAGTCATGATTAAAAGATAGGAGGTATATCAAATGGCTACGAATATGACACATATATATGTCAATAAAAACCTTAAAACTAATAAAAAATATTATTAAATGATATAAATGAGAAACAATTTCAAAAATCGAATTATCAAGGATAACTAGTTATAAAATAAAATGTCCCAAAATTTTATCAATGATTTGCCGGCATAAGCTAGATATCAAAATCAACTAACCTCTAGAATGCAAAGATGATAGCTTGCAAGGCAAAAGATAAGCATGCCACTCAGGTAGTAGCACTGCCGTTCTTAGTCCTGCTGCAATCTAAGGATACCTGCTAAAGGTGATTGTGTGTGAGAGAAGGTCAGCAAAAACACAAGTTAGAAGGCAATTTTTACCTCAAGATGTTCATCCTGATGCTCCTCTCAACTTGCTGTTTGGTCTGAACCACTGCCGTGTGTGAATTGTGGTGAATGAACAGGAAGAATGAAATGTGGACGAGCTGGAAGTGGTGCTGCAACTCCTGACATAACCAGCATAAGGAAAAAGAAATTCTGTATTTAGACAAACTTTTTAGAAAACACAATTCACCAATCTAAAAAGAGAACACTGCAACATGACTTGTGCAATATTTGACAGATATATGCATGGCCAAGTTTCTTTACGGACAAGAATCTTAATGCTTATCCAACACTGAGGTAAATACTAGAAGTTATTGCAACCAATTTGTTTCAAACCAAAAATGTTTAAGCTATGTAGGTAATAGTTACTACGTTTTAATATACCAAAATATGTATTGCAGTTATCTCTATCGAGCTTCTCATTGGTCTATGTACATAGATGCCCACATTTACAGAAATCGATATCAATACCGAAACGGCCAAAACTACCAAAACCAACCGATTCAAAATATAGTATAACAAATCAGTTACTAAATGGTTGGGCCTTTTTATAGAGAACAAAGGGGAGAGGATGTTCAGGTTCGAATAGTGATGGCTGCTCATATTTCCAAAAAAAATGTAATTGTTAAAAATTATAAAATTTATTTCCAATTAATAATGCGTGAGAGATGAAAGGGAAATAGACAGAGGGGAAGGGATAGGATAAGATAGGAGAGGAGATAGAAGAGATATGATAGGAGAAGATATATATATATATATATATATATATATATATATATATATAGAGAGAGAGAGAGAGAGAGAGAGAGAAAGAGAGAAGCTAGGAGGGAAACAGAGAGAGAAAAAGAGATAAGTGAAAAGGGAGACGGACACACAGAGAGACGAGAGAGCGTGAGAGGAAGAGGGCGACATACATAAAGAGAGCGTGAGAAAGATGAGAGAGAGAGAGAGACTTGAGGATGGAGAGACAAAGAAGAGGGGGAGAGAGGGAGAGTGGGAGGAGAGAGAGAGAGAACGAGAGTGGCAAAAAGCCTCTTTCCAGTTCTTTTTTTTAAAGTTTTGAATTAAAAAAAAAGGACGGGACCAAATTCAAAGAGTTGGATGGATCCCTACAAGTCTTCCACAGAAAATAGGGACCAGAGCCAAATTTCCCTTATAATATATTGATGAAAGAAGGCTATAACCAACTTGACCTAGTTACAAGAACTATGTTTAGAGTTCTTGTTCTTTTACCATTTATTCAAGAAAAGTTGCATTTATTCATTTTTGCATTATTTTTCTTTATTAAAGTAGTTGTTCTAAATGCAAGCTCCGGTTTCCATAGGAAGGCAAAAAATATCAGAAAAGAAGCTTGGCCATTTATGTTTTTTTGTTCTTTATTCAATTTAAATTAATTTTACATTTTAATTCCTGAGTTATTAAATCCGTATTTATATAATTGATGAATCAACAGAGAAAATCTTAACCATTTTTCTGGTCTCTAGGTCTTATTAAGGGGATAAATCATGCTTCCCCTAACCATTTTTTCTTCTAATTCTTGACCTTTTTCAGTGAATTACATAAAGTTATGTTTTTATGTGTTCATTGTGGTAATGTTCTATGTGCAGAGAAATACGAATTCCATTATCGTTGTAAAAAATAGTAAGTTCAAAAGATAAGAGGTTCTTTTTGAAAGTTTGCCTGCAGGATATGGTGTGGGAATTGAAGGCCGAGGTGAAGCTGCTATGCCATTGAAATTTGGCCCACCAAGTTGCACAAGATTATGATGACCAGGCATAGTGTAGCCTTGAACTGCAGGATATCCATGCCCAGAGGGAACAGGCTGCCCCAGTTGGCCATACTGGTAAGGAGCTGTATTAACCGCCCCTGGAACTCCATATATTTGAACATATTGCTGTCCCATATATGGATTGTACACATTCTGAAAAGCATAGATAAAAAGTTAAAATGAGTAAAGAGCAATTAATCCTCGATATTCCAAAATTAAACTATCTAAGGTTGTCCCAATATTGACCTGTGGATAGACATATTCAGGTCCATAAGCTGTGTAGCTGCACAAGATACCAAAAACCTTAGAATTCCTTATCCAAAGAACTTAACATTGCAAATTTATGTACATTCATCAAAGGACATCTAAGAAAGTATGAAAATAAATATTCTTCCCCTATCTTTAATTTAGAAGATCAAAGTATTTATTATTCATTTAATGCTATCAAGATCAAAGACCTATGAAATGGGTTCTCAATTGACAATGCACACATCAATGTATAGTGATAAGAGTTAATTAAGGGGTGTTGGGGGGGTCTCGGGTAGGAAAAAAAAAGAGAGTCAATCAAGCTCCTATCAGACCTTATACTTTCATAGGAAGTCATTTGCATTGAAGTTTGAAATCTGAATTTAATTTCTCAGTAAAACTGGTAACAAGAGAAACTTATCCATATGGTGTCATATAAACTTACCCATATGGTGCATATTGAAGCCCCTGCTGGTAGCTGTAAGGAACTGCTTGGTGATATGTGGAACCTCCAACGTAAGCTGCTCGAGGAATAGGCACACTTCCAAAGTAAGGTCCTGGAGGTCTTAGTTGTTCTAAAAAAGGAAAAGCTGAGTTAAAAATAATAAGAAAATTCTAATCTACAACAGTGTGAGCTATGCTAATTGATGAAACAGTCAAGTACCATATACAATTCTTCAGTTTGCTATAGCTTTCTCCTTAAATTTGAACAATAAAACTGCAAAATCGTTATACTTGAAATGGTGGAAGTAAAAAGGAAAACAGATTTATCAATGTTCTTGAATCCTAATGATATAGGTTCAGTTGAATTGAATTTAAACCAAGGTTCAAAGTATCGGTATCGGAATCGGTATCGGACCATTCCTATGAGTATCGGGATCGGCGGTATCGGTAGTATCGGCGGTTTCGGATCGGAGTATCAGATTTTTTGGTATCGGAAAGCAAACAACTATTAGTAAATTATTAACATTTTAGAGAATATATTTTATACATTTATGCATAATTTAAAGTATTTTCAGTATTGTTTCTTAGTATTTTTGATATTGAATGAAATAATAGTCATCCTTGTCGATTGATTTATATGCGATAGATAAGTTTTCCTCTTTTATATGTTTTTACAACCTTACTATGCTTTTACATCCTTTCTAATTGGTCTTTTTAATTCAAATTTTTTGCCGAATTGACTGGAAAAGAGACCTCTAATGTCGGTATCGGTCAGTATCGGGTATCGGTCGGTATCGGATCGGGACATGCCAAACTGTATCGGTATCGGCCGTATCGGATCGGTATCGGCCGATACTTTAAACTATGATTTAAACGCCAAATTCATACTGAGGTGGTGAGGAAACACAGAACTGCAATAAAAGGAAAACAACTCTTTTTGGTTCTACTCAAGGTTGTGAAAAGCCCTAGGCGCTAGTCAGGCGGGCCTAGGCGGGCTAGGCGACATCCTAGGCGATTCAAAAATAAATAAATAAAATCCAAAAAACCTATTGAAAATTGCAAAAAAGTCCATAAAACCCTAAAACATGCATAGTCGATCGTCGGGGGACTAGGCGGGCACCAGGTGCCTAGCGCCTAGGCGGCCGCCTAGACCGCCTTTTAGAACAGTGGTTCTACTTCCCCATTGCTCCACTGCCATACTTATCTTAATACATACTATTTAGTTTCAATAAAACAAAGGTCATTGTAATCATACTATTCAAGGGTGTCTTTCCAAGTACCGAAATTTGATGGCCAATTTGACAACTTAGCCCTTGCTGATAAAAGAAAGAAATATATGAAATGTGAGGTTAGCATTTAAATACCTTCAATTGATCCATTTGTGCACTTCAACAACCCCATACAACTTTTGTGTTCACTTTACCTTCTTATTTAGAATACTTGTGTTCACTTTACTACAGATATTTTTTGCACTTTACTACCTAAACTGTGTTAACAGAACTTGTGAACTGAACTTATATCCTCACCCATTTCCTCCACCTCCTTGTCTACCATCTCAATTCATTCCTCCATCACCTCCATTCTTTCACCGCCACCTCAGCCTCCTCCACCTTGTCTACTACCTCCCTCTTCTCCTCGTTCATCACCTCCAGCACCATTCCCTCTGGCACCTCATCCTCCCTCTCCTTCAAATCCACCTCCTACAACACCTCTACCACAGCCACTGCCACTGCCACTGCCACCACCCCCATACACCTGCCTCTCCACCTCCACCACTACCACACTTAGGCCTGTCAATGGTAACCAACTACACCTAGGCCTGTCAATGGCAACCGACGACACTATAACTCGACCCGATTTTAAAAGTAAATGGAGGTAAAAAAACAGAACCTGGTTCGGTTTCGGATAGGGTTCGGAACTTCGGATGCAGAGTACAAGATCCGGATTATGTTTGGGTCGGGGTCGGGTTTCTCAAAATCCTAAACCGGTAACCCGAAATGTGAACCAGTGTATTTGTAAGAGGGGTACGGGTATGCTGGTAAATTCCTCATTCTAACCCATTGCCCTAAATAACTTTTCTCGCTTTTCAGTCAACAAATATCACAAGTCTTGAAACTCTTCTTCTCCCCAGCCCCATTTCATCTCCTCAATTGGATTCCTCCCAAAATTCAGATGTCCCATAATGATTATAAAGAAAGGGTCAAGCAACAGTCACAATACCATTAGCCCTTCAATCTCTCTCTTCTTCTTCTTCATAATCTTGCTTGGTTGGTGGAAATGATCTCAACTTTTTTAGAGATCATCTTTCCAACTGTGTTTTTCTGAGGTAAGAAATATTTCCACAATTTTTTGTTGTTGTGAGAAAAGACTCAGTTTCAACTTATAATTTGTGGCTTTTGTTGTGAGAAATTATCTCCAGGAATGTTCTCAGTTTTAACTTTAAATTTCTTGATTTCATGTCTCATTAGCAAATTCTACAAGAGAGAGATTTTCTTCTTTTGTCATCAAATTTGACCATTATAGTCAGATTTTTTTTCTTTCAGATTTTCATATGTAATCTGTAGAATAATCTGGTAGAAATTTACACATGAATACCCGAAACTGTACCCGTATCCGTTTTCCTTATCGGGTACGGGTCAGCTTCGGATTTTACATAGATCTGACTCAAACCCAAATACCTACACACATCCACCACCTTCTATCTTTCCCTCTTCAATGATAGAGAAGATATTACGAATGCCAGTATTTGATAGTGATAAAGATGAAAAGTTCCAATATGCACAATTCAAGATTTTGTATAACTTTTGTCTAAGTAGAGTAATTTATCAAGGACAAATTTGTAGATATTAGGAATAGTTTACACCTTTATTAATTACATTTTGGAATAAGTACTTTGTCATAATGAACCAGCTCCATTGAACTTATATGCTTATATAGTTATATACTTATATTAGATGATACTATATAATATAAATTATATTTATATAATTTTGCCCAATGTGATCCTAATGTTCTCCTCCTCCCCATGGTGCAATCTAGCAACCACAAAAAATCCTATCTAAAGACAACCTACCTATTATTATCTTATTCAAGAATGAGTTAGGTGTTTCGATCCGCGTGCGCAGATACACTACGGGCTACGAAGACACCACACTAAGAAACTATTCACCATAGCGAATTACCTTGGATTCCAACTAATCTGACTTGAGAAATTGAGTTTTGCTTGCATGTCTGTGTCCTACGCGGCCTAGAGCCCTAGTAAAGAGTCCTATGTTTTTTAGGGTTATCGCGAGTTCGTCGCTAACCTAGCATAATTAAACTTTCAAATACTCGATTATTGCTAACTTTTTGGGTAAAATTATATTCAGAAAATTTACTAGAACGAAAATATATTTGTATAAATTAGGCCAAACGAAAGTAGTTTTACGAAATTAGGAAAAACGAAATGTACAAAGTTGGCAGAAAAGTGGAGTGTGCGAATTCCGTCAACTAAGACGGAAGAAAAAATTGGCATGGAGAGATTTCCGCCAACTTAGTTGGCGGAAAATTGGCATGGTGGATTTCCACCAACTTAGTTGGCAGAAAATGTATGAAGGCACACAGGTTACATAGAACCTCTGCAGTAAAGAAAATAGCACCGTCATAATTGGACATACATGTGATGGACAACAATCATTCAACGTAGCATTGGAAGATGGCTGGATGTTTTTAAATTTCTGAATTTCTGTTTGTATGGACTTTAGGCCGATTTGTACAAGAAGACTTGATAGTAATGAATTATCAACAGTTAGGTTCTGTATGTTTAAGTTGTTACTGATGAATTCCTACTGCACATTGTATTTTGTTACATCAGCCTAAAATTTGCAAAACTAGTTAACACAAGTTGTAGTTTCCTTCCCTTTTACATTCCTGCTGCCAACCGCGTACAAGTTTCGCACCTATTGAACTACCCAGGGAAACCAAACAAGATAACAGGCCCCTGCCAATTTTCTGCCAATTAGGTTGGCGGAAATCCACCACGCCAATTAGATATCTCTTCATGCCAATTTTTTACGCCGTCCTGGTTAGCGGAATTCGCGCACTCAACTTTTCCGTCAACTTAGTTGGCAGAACATTTCGTTTTCCCCAATTTCGTCAAACTATTTTTGTTTTGCCTAATTTATACAAATATTTTTTCGTTCCAGTAAATTTTCTGAATTATATTTAACAATTTTCAAAACGAAAAATTATCTTATGAATTTTCGAATCGGGCAAAAGTCCCCTTTGCATTTCTTGTTCCTAAAATAGTTATAATACAATTTATACGAGACCCAGAGCAACCCTTCGTAGAATTTTTAACATAAACCTTTTGGTGGATAAATTCACACCGAAATCCACAATATTATGAATTTTAATGCGAGGATTGCATAGCGGTTTACATGGCTATGTCGTCGAGCATGCGTAGAGTATGATCACTCTAAACACAACAAATACTAGAAAAGACAACAGTTAGCAAGTACAATATACAAAACTTAAGGTAAGGTCACCTAATTAGGTCATGTGGCCAATATTGACTATAATGAATCCTAAGGTCTGATTCTAGATTGAAAACACAACAAATGCTGAATTATTGAAAATTCACCCAAAATTGGGCCAAAATTAAAATTCGGAGTTTTTACATACCGCTTGAACCACATACGATACCAAATGTTAGGTATCAAAGGAATGTGGTATGCATTAAGGTGTTAAGTGGAACTAATTATCCTATGTATATGCTGATTTTTTTTTGGAAAATGTGAAAATCGGTAGTGTAGCCTAATTTTAGGCTCCGATACGATAAATGAAATTATCAATTTCGCTTATAATTTCTTAGAACCTATATTCGCACTCCCCAAGAGTTGTTTTAGACTCGTTCAAGGAGTGAGTACAAAAGTTTAGAGTAAAATTAACCTAATTGGTCGTAAATCAAAAAATTTGGATCCGATACCCAAGACATGCCTACTTTAGTTCGAATCTGGCTATCGCACTAAGTTGCACATGCTTGAAAGTCTCGATATTCAAGTTCAAAAACCTAATTTTGGGTTGACCTACACAATTCTATGCTTGGTTTAGGTCAAAAGGTCGTATCTTAGCCCGACTCAGCCTATGCTCGACACTAAAAGTAACCAATAGTGCAGTAAACTCGTTTCTCGCTCCGTACTACTCGATATTGCCTAACACAAATTGCCTACACAGTGGCCGGAACGTTAAGTGGCCTTAAAGGACACTCGGGGCTTCAATTTGGTACCGGACACGTCCAAAAACCGTATCGGAGGAGTTCGTGAGTCCAAATAACATCAAACGACCCTAATTACTAATTAAAAACCAATGTTTGGGACAGCAGCTCATGTGTCCCAATTTCGAATTGGGGATCATCCGAATTTGTTTCGTATGTAAACATATGCTAATTCGAAGAATTGCACGACCCACAATGTAATTGAACTTAGTTGTTACATTAAATTAAACTTAGACAACCACCTATTATACTGAAAACACACACCAAATTTCCAACCCACGCTAATAGAATTTATCAGTTAGGCATGGTAGGAAAATCATATAGGATTTCATAAACTTCAAAAGAAATGAGAGGAATTGTAAGTTGAGTATAATCAACCATATCATGATCTTCCATACATATATACAACTAATTATCCCAAAACCTAGAACTAAAATTAATAGGACTGGACTTTTGGGCATAGACTTCTAGATTATGGAATTGAGAAGTCAATACTCTAATAGAAATTGTACTAGTATTTAGAATTAAAAAAAGGAAGAAAAAAAAGAGATGAAGTGGAGCTTCCCTTGGAAGAATTTGGAATGAAATCCAAAATTTCTTCTTCCTTCCTATTCCTTCATCCTCCTCTTATTTTCCTTTCCCTCTTCTCCTCCTCTCTCTCTCCTTCCTTCCTCCCTCTTGCTTTTCCTCTCCTCTCCTTTGGTGGTGGGAGTCGACCCCTCCCCATTAGAGGTTGCCCCCCCCCCCCCAACAATCGAGGGTTTGGTAGTAAGCTTGCCCCTTCCTCTTCTTCTCCAATTCCTTCTTCCTTCAACCTCTCTTTCTTTCCCTTCTCATTCTTTCTTCATTCATTCTTTTAATTCACTCATTCATTCCTAATTACTTGTCACTGAGCCATCATGACAAGTATGAGTGAGTCACCCTTAGGTACATGTAGGCTTGCCACATCCCCTTTATTTAAACAATTTAGGAAAGAAAGAGTGTTTGTACAAAAACATCCTAATTAAAATTGAAAAAATGTTTGGGATTAGAAAGTGATTAGGGAGTGATTATGAATTAATATTTGGGTTATAAAAGTATTAGGGAATTTGAGAATTTTAAATAAATTGTGTTTGAAAATAAATAAATGAAAAAAAAAGGAAATTATCATTTTGACACAAACTTCGAATTTTTTTTTTGTTTTCTGGCTATTACATTGTACTCTCCTTAAAGGAAATTCGCCATCGTGATTCAATTAAGGAACATGCTAAAACATATCATGCATACATAAAAAGCAATTAAAAATCTAAGACATGACTAACCTGGTGTGTTAAACAAAGATACTTCTTACGCATATGCTCCTCTCGCTCCCAAGTGAATTCTCAATGTGAGTCTTTGCTCTAAGACACTCGGAAAAGCAGAATAACCCGGTTCTTGAACACTTTTCTCCTTGTGATCTAGAATTCCTACATGTTGTTACTCCACTAGCAATGTCAGCCCCACAGTGATCTCTGAATGATCCAAGATGTGATTCGGGGTCTGGCACATATCGTCGAAGTTGAAATACATGAAAAATGTTGTGCACCCCTTCCAATGTCGGTAGTAAGACCAATTTGTAGGATACATCACAAACTCGCTCCAATACTTCAAAGTGTTAAATATATCTCCGACTTAGCTTCCCTCAGGTTCCAAACCTAATCGTTTTCCGAGTTAGTAAAATTTTCAAGAATACATGGTCGTCCGATTGGAATTCCAATGTCCCTGTGCATGTCTACTCACATCTTCTGCCACTCTTGAGCTACCAGAAGATGACTCATTATTGTCTTAACAGTGTTTACTGTCTGGACAACCATTCTGGTCCCAAAAGTTGGCTTCCTCCTATTACTTCATCATATCAATGATCTACACTCCCTTTCATAAAGTGCTTCAAATGGTATCATTTTAATAGTCGCACGGTAACTATTGTTTGTTATAAGAAAATTCGACTGAATGTAGATGATCAACCCACGAACCTCCAAACTCCAAGATACAAGTTCTTAGTATGTGTTAAAGAGTTTGAATTGTCCTTTCTGATTGTCTATCTGGTTGTGTTTGATATGCTAAGCCAAATTTCAAACAAGTACCAAAATTGTCTTGTAGGTTCTTCCAAAATTGTGAAGTTAACATGGTATATCTCAATTCGAAACGATGCTTACCGGTACTCTATGCTAACTAACAATATGTCTCATATACATGTCCGTCAAAACTTCCTTTGTCTGTCCAACTCCAAATAGTGTTATTGTCCCTCTGCGTCCTTGGAAGTCTCGATACAAAGTCCATTATGATATGTTCCGACTTCCACTCTGATATCGAAAGAGTTAAAGAATTGTTGTCCTTTGGTATTCTGTCTTCACTTGTTGACACACTAACCATCTTGACATGAACTTGGCAATCTCCAGCTCCATTTCGTGCCACAAAACTTCTATTATACATCACACTTGTACATCTTTGTACTATCCGAGTGAATAGAGTATTGTGAATTATGCACATCTGATGACATCACTTTTGTCCTCAATTCTCCACTTGGCACGCACAATCGGTCTTCAAATCTTAAGGATCCATCCTGGTGCTTTCTCAATCCAGTTTGAACTCCTGCCTCTGTGTTCCCCCAAAGTTTCTGCAATTTGATGTCTCCTTATTGAAATGTCCTGATTCTTTCTACTAGGGATGCTTGCACTTGTAGATTAGCCCATAAACCTTCTCTCATATCGTATATCACCTCAATTCTTGTTTTCCCCTAATCATCCAAAATCTTGTTTGGTGTCTTCATGAAGAATGTTGTAGGCCTCCTACTTAAAGCATCAACTACTTTGTTTTGCTTTGCATGGGTGATATTCCATCTCTATATCAAAAAAAATTAAGTAATTCTAACCATATATTTGTCTTATATTTAACTCTTAAGTGAATACCTAATTTTTAGACTATTGTTGTCATAATAGATCTTGATCATTTCTCCATTTAGGTAATGCCTCCATAATTCGAGTGTGGATAGCATTGTCGCAAGTTTCAAATCATGAGTTGGATAATTCCTCTCGTGTTGCTTCAACTGCAAGAGACATCTGCTATGACTCTTCCATGTTGCATTTGCACACATCCGAATCCTTTACCCAATGCATCATTATAGATTTCATAGCCTCTTGATCATGATGATAATAATACCAATACTAGTATTGTAATCAATCTTTGCTTCAGTTCTTGCTTGACACTTCTATGTCAAATTGAACTTCTCCTTCCGTGTCAAACGATACAATGGTTCTGCAACCTCGAAAAATTCTCTACAAATCTCCTATTATATCATGCTAATTCTAAGAAACTTTGAATTTCTACCCGTGACTTCGATGCAAGCCATAACTTAACTGCTTCCAAGATTTATATGTGTGCATGATATGTTTTAGTCTGATTACATCTTCCTCGTGGACAAAATTTTCTTTAAGGAGGGTAGAATGTAATAGCCACGAGCCCGAAAATTTTAATTTTTCGAAGTTCGTATCAAAACGATATTCGTTCATATTTTTTTTATTTTAATCATTATTAACATTCAAAACTTATTTTGTTTAAAATTTTCTAATAAAATTCCTAATCCTAAATATTAATTCCTAATCAAATCCCACCTAACCCCCCTCACCTAATCACCCCCTTAATTCATCATTAATTTTTTTTAATTTTAATTAGGATATTTTACACAAATATTTCTTTTCTACATTATTGCAAATAAGGAGGGCATATGGCAAGCCTCATGCACCAAAGGGTGACTTACTCACCCTTGTCATGATGGTTTAAAAACTAGCAATTATGACTGAATGGATGAATTAAAAAATGAATTAAGAAAGAATGAGAAGAAAAAGAAAGAAATTGAAGATAGAAGAAAATAGAGAAGAGGAGGAAGGGGTTAAGCAATCAATTCATCACCACCACCAACTCAGCCACTATCACCACCAACCCCCAAGGGAGGACCGGTAGCAGAAGCAGCCCAAGGTGAGGGTCGCTGCCACCACTGAAGGAGAGGTAGAGGAAAAGCAAAAGCAAAGGAAGAAAGAAAGAAGAGAGAAGGAATTTTGGTTTTATTCCAAATTGTTCCCAAGGCAAGCTCCACTGCATGTCTCTTTTTTTTTCTTCCATTTGACTTTGATTTCAAATACTAATATAAATTATATTCTAGTATTAACTTCTCAATTCCATAATCTAAAAGTCTATGCCCAAAAATTGAGTCCTAATTTTAGTTCTAGGTTTTGGAATAATTAGTTGTGTGTATGGAAGATAACGTTACATGCTTGATTATACCCAACTTACAATTCCTATAAAAAAAAGTTTATGAAATAATATATGATTTTCCATGCCTAACTCTTAGATTTTATCTAGTATAATTGCTTAGGTTTGTTGGTTGAAAATTTAATGTGTTAAGTATAATTACTTGGCCATGCTCGACATGGCCAAGTAAGCCGCTCTTGTAAGAATTCCTGCAACCCTCGCCCTCAACTCATAATATTATATTGTTGTTGTCAATTTCTAGTGTGAACATATCCACCGAGGAGGGGTTAGTTTGAAAATTCTATGGAGAGTTGCTATGGGTCTTATCGGGTCTTATAATTGTGTTATAAACTATTTTCGGAGAGAAATACGAAGGACACTCGAATTTTTTCGAAAATCAAATAGTCGCGTATTCTAAAATCGAATTACACTAGATTAGCGACAAACTTGCAATAACTCTAATATATAGGAGTCAGAACACTCAAACGAAACTGAATTCTCAAGGTTCAAAATATTGGCCGATAGAGATACATATTGGTCGTATTATATCGGTTTTTAGGGTACATGATCGATAACACAATAAAAAACTCGGTACTGGTTAAGTCGGTTTCAGCCATCCGAAGCAACATATCAGTCAATATCAGCCGAAACTCAATTACTCAACTTTGTTACAAACCGCCACGAGTCATGCAAATAAAAAAAGTGAAGGAAAAAAAAAAGATCAGAGGAAAGAGGAGGGAAGGGGAGACGAGTGTACATTTGTCTTCAATATTTGTCGCAGATCCCGTTTCATCACCTTCCTAAATTTCTTTTTTGCATATAGTTGCAGCCGCAACCATCAACAACATGAGGCAGAAGAAGTGGAGAAACCCTAGAGTCTAATCTAATCAATTTCGTAACTTATTTTCTAATTTTATCAAATTTAGTTCAATCCATATTTTTTTAAAACCAACTCAAATCTGACATTTTATCTTATTTAATCAAATACATGATTAAAATCTAATTCAATAAAATCCATAATCTAAATATAATCCACTTCAGATATTAAATTCTAGTTTAATCTAATCTAATTGTAATTAACACTAAGTTTATGTAATACATTTCAACTTAAATTAAATTAGATATTATTTTATATTACAAATTATATTATACTAAAATTTAAATAATACATAAATTTATTTTATTTCTTAACTAGGTTATATTCAAATTACGCATTGAATTCAAATTATGTATTAGATGACACTAAATTTTCAATTAGACTAAATAGCATTAGCATTAAGGAAACTAGTCAAGTACATGTGTTGCACGTTAATTATAATTTGTTATAGATATGTTTATATTTTAATTAGGAATTGTTATGCAAATAGTTAAATAATATCATCTAGTTAAGCTATTAGTTAAGATTTTTTTTTAATTTTTAATTATGTGAGGATATACATACTGCTTAAAAAGGTCATTTTGAACCATTTTCAAGCCTCTTTATACTAGTAGAGATAATTATATTTAAAATATCTTCTAGTTTAAGTTTAATAATAATTATTTATAAATAATTTGCTATCTAGAATATTTAATATTTTGTAAAATATTCTTCAAGTGTTGAAACCCGAACCTAAACAATAACTAATAATGCAAAAAACAATAATTAATTATTTTTATAGTAAATTAGAGAGATGTTGCATACAAATTAGAAATTATGCATGATGTCTAGTTCATAAATAGACAATACTTGCTAATAAATCACACTTTTTTCTAATAGTTCATATTTCCTTTTCATAGATAACACAAAGTATTTCTAGTTAATATTCGCATATTTTGCAAATAAATGAATTGTGTTAATAATAAATTATGAAGTCGCTAAAATAATTTAACAAGTAATAACTTTTAAGTGCTATAAGAAAGCTTTAATATTATTCCATTTAAAAGTAGGGGAATTTTTTTAAAAAACATAATATTACGCCTATACGAATTGATATATTTTTCTGCTTTCAAACATTTTTTTGAATTTTTTGTCCTTCCGAAACTCCAATCCGATATCTTTGATACTGATACTCATACGAAGGGTCCGAAACCGATCCCGATATTTTGAACCTTGACATATATATAGTCTTGAATCTCGCGAACAGAGCATCTCGAGCGATTATTCGAGCCACTCATGAGTCCACTCAAGATGGAGCTTGAACCTAGGTATTCAAGCTCAAGCTCAACTGTATAACCAAAGTCCAATCCGTAAACAATAGAGCTTGAATTGAACACCAAAACTCGACTTCTACTTTGCTCGCTCATTTACAACTCATAATGTTTCATATGGGGTTGGTGGCATCATATAAGTTTGGTACTCTAGCCATATAACTAACAAATAGTTTTAGTGTTCTATGTTTATGTATGCTATATATAAAGGACAAAACTGATCCACAAGAGTGTCTTGTAGAGACGATAAAAAAAATGTGGGCTGTAGTTGTGACCACTAATTAAACAAAAAATTAATTTTTTTTTAAGGTTTTGGGCATGCAAATAATGTGTTCCAAGCCAATATCCACCGCTTGAGTCAAGAAGTTTATAGAATAATGTAGAAGTGAGTTGCTCCATTTTTCTATCTTTGCAATTTATACAGTCCTTTATGAACCATAATTAATATATACTTATAGAGCTACATATCTGTCTTGTTCCATGCAGCTGCACAGAATGCTCTCTATATCTTAGCCAAGAAAAGAGATGCAGTAAAGGCAAAAACCTAAGTGATAAAGCCTTCATTTGGCAAATGATAGTGATAGCTCACCAGAATTTGATGAATCGATAAATCATTTTATCAAGCAACTGACAATCAATGCCTATAATTGATCATTCCCTGTCATGTTCCCCAACAATGAAAACTGAAAGTAGTACCTACCATAAGGTGTCACAGGCCTCGGGCGCCCCAAAGATGCCAAATTACAATTTGCCCGCCTCCCGTCTATGATCGGGCTGGGGTCTGCGCATGCCCTCCCAGCGGAGTCTGGATCCCGAAACGTCACCTAAAAAACCACCCACCAAAACCAAATTTCAGTCACCATGCCGAACTTTAAACCCACTAAAAATCAACACTTTTTGACATTTATCAATAAGAATAGGAAATTGACCAAGGCTCATCAAAGACCCAATCTTTTCAACATTTTTCAACTAAGAACTAAAAATTGAGGAATCCCCACAATCAAAACCGATGTGAACTCGTCAATGATAAAAACTTTTGCACATTTCTCAACTAGAAATTAGAAATTGAGGAATCACCCCAACCATTGATAAACCCTGGACACTAAAAATCAACACTTTTTTGACATTTTAACAACAAAGAACTGGAAATTGATAATCCAAAACCAGGAGTCACCAAATATCCAATCATTTCAATTAAGAATTAATAATCGAGGAATCCCTAAAAGCAAAGCGAATGTAAATTCATCAAAGATCAAACCTTTTGCACATTTCTCAGCTAAAACTTAGAAATAGAGGAATCTCCGACAACCGAAACCAACGTAAACTGATCTAAGACCAAAATTATTTTAGAATTCCCAACTAAAAATCAGAAATTGAGGAATCCCCATAACTAAACCAATGTAAACTCATCAATAATCCAAACTTTCAACAATTCACAACTAAAAGTCGGAAATTAAAGGAACCCCCACCACCAAAACAAGTGTAAAGCCATCAAAGATGATGACTTTCCAACAGTTCTCTACCAAGAATTGGAAACTGAGGGAAGTCGTCAAGGACCCAAACTTGTTCAATAATTCCCGATTAAAAAAACTGGAAACACGAAGGGAACTCACGAATCCGTAGCCCTTGGATCGCCCGGTGTGCTTGTCGGCGATGACGACGGCCTCAAGTATGTCTCCGTACGGCTCGAAGTGGCGGCGGAGGGCCTCGCTCTGGGTCTCCCACGCGAGCCCCCCCACGAAGACCTTGGTGAGGGTGGTGTCGCCAAAGGGGGAGGAGTTGAGGAAGTGGATGCCGGAGCTGGAGCTCGATCCGGACGCCGAGCCTGAGTGGTGGTGGTGGTACGCCATGAGAGGAAATTAGGTGGGTTCGGAGAGGAGAGAGAAAAACCCTAACCCTAATTTTATGACGCCGGGGGTCAAAGGAAGGAGAGCTGGGTTTGTTGCATATTAGTTGGTACTGAAGACGTAAGAATGATGAGAACGAAATTAGTTAGGAAAAAAAAAGGCTATTGTAAGAAAGATGAGACGTAAGAATGAGACGTAAGAATGTTGCATATTAGTTGGTACTGAAAATTATTATTATTAGGATTGTCAAATTTTTTTTTTACAGTTCTGACTATTGTTAGGACAATCAAAAATTTTGACGGTTCTAAGAATTCAGTAGGACGATTTGTATGTCCTTGATGCTACTATAAGAAAATAACGTATGTTGTTGAGTAGGCTTCGAGTGACCATAATTATTTGCTCCTCTCTCGTTTTTCGTCAAATAATATGTCGATTTGTATGCCCTCGACGAGAGTAACACAATCCGTGTAGAAAAAATTTTCGTCCGAGACAAGACGCACGTGTTACAGTTAAAAGTATAAAATATAAAACTTTAAAGGACCTGTCACGCCCCAGTTCCAAAATGTCAGAAACTAGGCCACGTGTCACTGGCCAGCTGACACGTCACTAAGGGCTTAATCCATTTTGAATGGACCCAAAGAAACGTGCTACGCTGTCCTAAAATACTACAAATATAACACAGTCAAATCTATCTCATCCACAGGAAAATGTCAGAAAAGCAAGTGCTGAATATATATAATCTAAGTCTGATACAGTACACAACTGGTGAGAATACAAGCCTACTACAAAAACTGATAATAGCGCAGAAAAATCAGATAGACTAAGTAGCGTCTATCTGAGCAAAACATCTCCATCTCCAGGTAGCAGCATCTAGGGTCAAGCCTACTCCGAGGGTGTCTCCTCGAGCTCCTCCTCGGTAGCACATCTGGCCTCCTGATCAGGCCCGTACACTGTGGGGTAGAAAGCCTCGTCTAGATCTGGCAGGGAACCAGGTCCTCAGTGGGACGTAACAAGATACAGGAAATGACATGCCATGTATGTAAATACTGAATAAATACAGGGTGCTAACCATACTAAGTGAAAATGCAAGTAAAGATCCAGTAGTACGCATGGGAATGTGTGGCTAGACATACGCTGACGTAATTCACCAATCGTGGCGACTGGCTAGTATATGTGTCGTATGCCCCCGACTCAGGGAACTCTGCAATCGACCATCTCTGATACGAAGGTATAAAACATTATTGGAGGGGGTGTCCCATACGTCCACTAGTTATCTTTCCCATCCCCATGAAACTAAATGTCAAGTCGTACATTTCCTGAGTTATTCTAATCCGTGATGCGGGTCACACGTACTGGTAGCTAATCAAATACGCAGCTCACATCCATATATGCAAATGCAACCATGTTGCGTGTTTTCGTGATAGGGTCTAGGAGAATATATTAGGATATTCTCTCAGCTGTTGGAGAGTCTGTAATATCATGTCAACATAACAGTTGACTGTACCCAAGGCAGTCTCAGGTGATCATGGTATATGAATTTCAGAACAAAGTAGATATCAACAATTTAATTTAAACAATAACTTGGCAAGGTATACTTGCCTACTCCTTGATATTGTTGATAACCTGATCTCACAGTCAGGTTTGAAGGTGCTGGTGACAGGGGGTCACTGGCTGTGCTGTAGTTGGTTTCTGTTACAACAGATAGTGTTTGTGAATATCTTGGTTGCAAATAATAAGTATACGTCTATACTTATATACATATATATGATATAGATATATATATATAGTATGTATATAGATATAGTATATATATAGCAGTATATATATAGTATTTAAAGAACAGACAAATGCAGGTAAATAGTAGCAGGGTATATCCACTGCGATAGATATATAATATTATAATATTATCAGGGTGTATCCTCTGATATAATAATAAATATAATAGTCAGGGTATATCCACTGAGATATAATATAGGTAAATTAAAATGACAGTACAGGAATTTAATGCGTATATAAGTGCTGTACTATTCAGCAATTATAATATAAAATAGTATCAGGGTCTATATGTGACCACTGTAAATATACATATAGATAGGCTGTAATATCCAGCATAGTATAATATATAATATTGAATTAAAATGACATTTGCAAGAATTTAAATATAATATATATAATTAAGCTGTATTATCCAGCTGGATATTAATAATAATATATATATACATATAGATAATATGTATATATAATATAAGTGCAGGAATATAAAATAAATAAACCAAAATGCATAGTATATGTATACATATATACTGTGTATTTTCACAGTGAATTATTACATAATATATATTTAGATATATATATTATATACATATATATAATATATATACATATATAACATATATAGTTATATGTATTATATACATATATATATATATATAATATAGTAATATACATGTATATAGTATAATATACTGTATTTATATAGTATAATAATATAATACATGTATATAAATATACATATATATATCATATATATACATATATATATACATATACATATACATATACCTATATACGTATATACATAGGTTTATAGGGTTAGGGTTTATACCTACTGGCAAGGGGGTCCCACACGGTGTCGCCGGCGGGAGGACGGCGGCGGAGCTGGCCGGAGGCGGCCGGAGGAAGGAGAACAGCAACAGCAGCTGTTAGCAGCAGCAGTAGCAACAGTGGAGTGCGGGGGCTGCCGGCGGCGGAGGAGCGGCGGGGGTGGCCGGGCAGGTGGTGGGTTCGGCAGAGGGGAGGACGGCGGTCAGTTTGGTGATGGTGGCGGAGCTCCACGACGGTGGTGGTGGCGGCTAGGGGCGTCGGGGATGAAGGTGGCAGCAGCTATGGTTAGGGGGTGGTGGCTGCTGCGGGGGCTAGGGCGGCCGGAGGCGGTGTCGTGGGGGGGTGAGGTGGTGGTGGTAGGTAGGGGAGGTCGGGGCGAGTCGAGTGGGGGTGGTGGTGGCGGTGCACGGTGGCCGGAGGCGGCGGGGGAGGTGGCTCGGGTGGTGGTGGCTGTGGGTAGCAGTGAGGGAGTGGGGTGTTGTGGAGGCTGTGGCCGGCGGAGCAGGGTGGCTTAGGCGGCGGGGCTTGGCCGGAGGGAAGAGGGGAGGGTGGCGAAGGGTTGGGCAGGGTTTGGCCGGAGACGGTGGTCGGAGACGGCGGCTGTGAGGGTTTGAAGAGTGGGGGGGTCGGGTTTATATAGGTTTAGGGCCAATGGCAATTTTGTAAATAAGGTGAAGTTTGAGGGTATTTTGGTAAATCTGGATTTTTGGGATATTTCCAGCAGATTTTTCTGGAAGTTATGGGTGGGTCCCACTCACCTATGGTCTAGCCAATAGGATTTGGCCACCTAGCATGCAATTTTGCATATAAACCCCTAACTTTTCAATAATTACAAAAATGCATAAAATTTGTATTTTGCGTAATTTTACAATTTACCAAATTTCAGATACTTATTTTCCGTAATTCTGAATTGTACAAAAATGAGGGAAATAGCTGGGGAAAATGTTTTAGACAGTGTAGGGTGAGTCTGGGCAGAGGCAGGGTCTGATATTGCAGGTGATACAGTCATCATATTTATTATTTAATAAATACTGCGCACGGTGTTTACTATTTATTTTGAGGCTGTTAGGGTCATAATTTTTCTATGGTGTCAATACGATAATTGTAATACAATTAGAGTAGAATATTATCGTATTTTTGGTTGGGCAATCAGGTGCCTACTGGTCCTCAAATCTCTAAGGGTACAGAGATGGATAAAGAGCAGAAAATTAAATAGGAAATAAATACATACGTTTGTAACGATATTTGTGCGACTAAAACGAAGCATCAAACGAGGTTTCTGGAAGTTGCACAAAATACAGAAAAAGTAGTCTAACAAGTCTAGGGCAGGTATATGAAATTTGTTTAGGTTTTAATAGCTAGTGGGATGGCCCTAATTAATTGTGTAATAAACAGGTGCACAATCAATAGAATATATAATAAATAAAAATTTTAAAAAGTTGCACTAATTCTAATTAGTCAAAACTAATCCTAAATTACTGAAATCTGGTCGAGGGAGTTTACAGGACCATAACTTTTGACTGAGAAATTAAAATGAAGCTCAGCTTATGCCAAAATGAGCGTATCGAAAAGTAGTATGGGATAAACGGTTTCACCGTTTGACAAACTTTTGTAATTCCAGAATCACAAAATAATGATGTTTCAATCTCCAAATTTGACTTTGATTAAATTTCTTTTCCAGTATTTTGTTGTTAACGAGTAAATATGGTATCTCCGGACGTTCAAACGTTATCATACAAATATATCAGTGTGAAGAAGACTAAAAATGGGACAAGAATTTAATTTGTATTTTTTATAATGATAAAATTATATATTTATAATAATTTAGTAAAAATAATAAGAATGATTGAGGTTTTGATTATGGTAGATTTAAACACCAATCACACAACAAACATCAAGTAGCAGAAAATCATATATTCATCTGTAACAAATGTTTTACGGTACTCATCAAAGTTCCAAAATTTTAGCAACTTTACATTAGATCAAACACACATCTCAACAAATTTACATTCTAAGCATATTACAACTAATATCAAAGTTCTAAAATCAAATTTTTACAACAAATTATCTACTTATTTTTGCATTAATCACATGTCAGTTCATGTTAGTCTTCAGTTTTCCACCTACTCCAAATTGCAAGATAATCACTGTTACTGCATAAGAGATTATTCTTGTCGTAAATATGAGAGTTTATCCATATTCCCATCATGCCTTGTTTATTGGGTCTCCATACGTCATGGATCCCCAATAAATAAGGCACGGCAGAAATATGAATAAACTCTCATATTTACGACATGAATAATCTCTTATGCAGTGACAGTGATTACCTTACACTTTGGAGAATGTGGGAAAGTGAAGACCGACATGAACTAACACATGATTAATCTCTTACATCCTCCCATCCTTTGGATGTTCTAAGCATCAGATAAAATGAAGGAGGATGTTCTAAGCATCCTCCCATTCTTTGAATCTCCTATATCTATGGCTCCAGGCCAATTTGATTCCCTGCAAGTTCCACCAAAATCAGAGATTAAAGAAATATTTCAAATAAAAAAAGAACATATAGGAATTTCTAAATTTTTACAGCACTGGATGTACTAAGGACTGTAGAAAATTATAGTCCTGATTACATCCATGAATGTAGAATTTTTTTGCAGTCCTAGATGTACTCAGGACTGTAGAAATTTTCTACAGTCCTGAATGTTTCAGTCGCGACCTAGGGCTGAGATCTAAAGTTCGAAACCATAAAATTGGTTCAAAACTTCAAATCCGCCCAAATTCATCCTAAACCCATTTTTTTCTTACTACTCTATGACTTTTAGACATTAACAAGGATTAGGAAAAGATTCATGAAAATTACAAACGTAAAATTAAAAATGTAGGAGGAAGAAATGTACCTTGATTGTGAAGATGGTTTGGACGCCATCGATTCTTGCTTGGAGGAGAAAGATCCAAGAAGTTTAGGATTTTTAATTGGAGGAAGTGGAGAAAGAGGAAAATATAATTTGGAGAGAGAGAGAGAGAGAGAGAGAGATTAGAAATTAGAATGAAGGAGTTTGGAAGGGGGTTGGGGGGGGGGGGGGTTGGCAGCCCATAGTAATTTTTTGACTGTTTCGATAAAAGTTGCTTCAGACTGAGCTAACACCAAGTAATGGACTGTACTGATTAACTTTTGGTGTTCCTTTAGCAATTATCAAATTTTATACCAGTTTAGAGTTTAAGTCCTCACATGTCCAATTGAAAAGTTTAGATTCTGAATTTTTATTTTTTGTACTTTTTTCCATTATACCTCCCTCCCATACCTGACAACAAAATGTTCCTATATAGACTAGGGAGGGTATAATGGAAATTTAAAAAAAAAAATTAAAATCCAGAGTCTAAACTTTCTAATTGGACATGTCAGGACTTAAACTCTAAGCTGGTATAAAATCTAGGGTCTAAACACTAATTAGCCCTAATATAAATACTAGTTTTGTAGGCGGTCTCATTTTTGCTCATTGACATGTGGGCCATGGACAAGCTTTAGGATATGAGTGTACTCTACATCTAGACTTGTCAATTGGGTCGGGTCAAACCGAACCAGCCTGGCACGATCCCGGCCCTTTAAATCGGGCCATTTGTCGACCCGATCTGTTTAATCTGTGCCCGGGCTGGTCCCAGCCTAATATATCTGGACATGCTTACCTCATATCTCGGCCATTAGAGAGGCCCAATAATAAGCCCAGGCCCATCCCAGCCCGATCTGAGGCCCAGTCTGGCCCGTAATTGAAGGCTAGCTAATTAATCGCCTAGATATATAATAGAAAATACTTTGTTTATATTTGCCAATAATTTTTTTTTATTGTTCAATTAATCACAATTATTTTTCAAGTTAAAGTAATTTTTGTTTGATAGAAAATAATTGATCTCCTAGATATAGTAGAAATTTGTAGTAAAAATACTTTTTTTTTATTGATTGATTTTTTTTTGCCTAGCCCTGGCCCATGTCCGATCCGACCCGACCCGACCCGAAGCCCACCATATTGTGGGCTACGTGTCGAGCTGGGCTGAGGTTTTCACTCTTAGGCCTCGCCTAGCCTTCTACAGTGAATGGGTCCGAGAGGTTCGACACGAGCCATACCCGACCTACCCAAATTTTGTCCTAGCTTGGCCCACTTGACAACTCTACCTACATCATGCTCTATCACTAAGATCTGTTTTGGATTGGTGTTGAGCCAAAATAACAATCGCTGATCTACTTTTAAAAGATGTTTGTTGTGTATTTAGTGGATATGTTTTGTTGTTATAATTCAATATGGTATAAAATGTTAATTAGTTGTGACTAAGTATTAGATTATTATGACAACTAATAATAGAGATATCATTCTCTCTTTATGATCCTTTGAAATCTAATTATAATTTCTTCCAACAGCCTTTGGCTATTGTAAATGTATGAGGCATAAATCCTTTGAAGGGTTACTTACATTCACACAAAGAGAAATCTCTCTCTCTCTCTCTCTCTCTCTCTCTCTCTCTATATATATATATATATATATATATATATATATATATATATATATATATATATATATATAGGATAAACGGGATATGAGCCATATGCTCATATTCTTATATGAGACATATATATGTGGACCAATAGAAATGGATTCCTACATCTCATATGCACCCATGTGCACTAGTACACTCCAATCCTATTGGTCCACATATACATTGTCTCATATAAGGATATGAGCCAACTTTTTTCCATATATATATATATATATATATATATATATATATATATATATATATGAGGATACACCTGGTCTCCCCAAGGGCCAAAGGGGCGTATATATATATAGAAAGATAGGGATCCTCCGCTATTAAGCATTCATGAATGTTCCCGAAATCGTGTCACGCCCCGCTCCCAGAATATGGTGAGTCGAATACGTAACTAACATTCCAGGCTACACGCCAAACAAATACACCTATATCTGTATCATGATTGTCGTCTGTAAAGTTCTAGAATAAAAGTATGGGCAAACTAAAACCATAATTAAAATTGACAATAATTTACATCCATAAACATCACTCATCAACCTTTACATCTCACAAGTCTGATTTTCTATATCAAGGATAATACATACGAGGAACTACACAACTATACAAAATAAAACTGATGATATACCCTCTGCTTGTGCTATTCTTCTAGTTCTTCCATAATATATATCGAAAGTGTTTCTTCCTCAACCACGCCTTCATTTAGTGAACAAAACTAGGTCATCAAAGATATGCAAGTCCTCGATTTAAGTACAGTAAAATAAATGAAGTAAAACAGTTATATGATTGAAAATCATGATATGATACTCATATAGGAGGATGATATAATTTATCATAAGGAAGTATTATAGTGTTAACCCAGAATATGACTTAACTCGGATTATGACACTATTGTGATCCTAATTCTAGTGATTTAAAAGTGTCCAAACATATTCATTGCCTAATAGTCACTACCACAATCATAATACAATTTCTTTTATATATGATGATGTAGTTTGGAGAACATATTTCGATCTCACATTTGAGCAGTGTCACGAGCACTATCTAGGCAATAATTATGTTACCAGGGATCAGGTGGTGGCAGGTAGGCACGGTACTTAGTAGTCCGGCCACTCCTCTTCGGGAAAAAAATTATAAACTTCAATTAACACCAAATTCGACTTTTTATCGAATTAGGGTAAACATCATGAGATTCAAGAGCGTCGGGTAAGGTAGGTAATCTAAGCTTTCACCCACTCTCAACGCAAGGCCTTGCGAAGGAGCTACAAGTACTTCCATTTTGTTAATTATATTGCCAAGATTTATATATGTGATCCAAACTGTTCTCCTCCGTCAAATGCTCTATTCTACAATCACAATCAATTTATTATCTTATTTAGAACTTTCTTTCCTGGGTCAAATATATATCTCAATATGTGTATTCATAGATATCACAAAAATACGAGAATATAAACCAACAAGCAAGTTTTTATCCATTGGAATACACACATGTAAGTATCTATATACGTGTCAAATATCACGAATTACAAGATTACTTCTCAACATGATATTCTAGCAGATGAAGTATGACAAATATGAGTCTTTACTTCAGATAGCAAGCTTCATGTAGTATGAATATATAACTCACCATAAAAATCTATTTACTGAAATAAGACAGAACAACTGGATTTAATTACTATTACGCTTGCGTGTCAAGGTGTATATATCATACGCTTCCAAACTTAGTCAAGTCGACCCCTAACATATTTAGAGTTTTTGAGAGCCTGTCTCTAGTAGATATAACAAATTTAGGTTAGGGTTTAATACGATATAAAGGTGTTTGATTCAAAATTGAGTTATCTCCTGAAATACTTAAGATTTTCAGCGGAGTCTCCTTTGTATTTTGAGCTCCAAACACAATAATATAATTCCACCCAGAGCAACTATTCGTAGAATTTCCTTGGGTCAAAGCCCCTTCGGTGGAACAACTCAACACCGGATACACGTAGTTATATTCAACAGTAAAGATATAAGTATTAAGAAGAATGAATTTGTTCTTACCTTGACTACTTAGCCATAACGTTAAATTTGCTCGATTATTCTTCTTACAAGAAGAACACACAAGTTAGAAGCATATGAAAATCAAACTGAACTTATATACAGAATAACACTTGAACCAGTAGCACTATCACATCAAAAGAAGGTTTATAAAGTGTTTGTACCTTGTCAGAATCAATCATTTCAATTATTCAAATATCAATAAAATCATAATATGCATACCTGCCTATATTATGAATTTTGATACCTATCAAGTATAAATAAGCAACTCTAGAATTTAATACTAAATTCCATCATGTAACCCTCACTTTGCACAGATTATAACTCCTATCATATGAACCAAAATTCCATCATATTATATATATTCAAAAATCTTATCGAATCCTCGACTTATCCTTAATAGACATATTTTGATTTTAACGATGTCTATTAGATTACTACGCACTGGATTCCAAAATTATATTCCAGATTTCAACATCTACGGTACGCGGCCAATAACTTCTATCATATCAATCCAAATACTATCACATCATATATGGTTGGAAATCTTATCGAATCCTCTACATTTTCTGTTTAGACATGATTAAATTTTGACAATGTTTAATAGATCAAAACTGGCCTACAAGACACTGTGTATAAATTTCTAGATTTTTAATTCCAGAATTCTACATCTATGGTGCACGGCTAACAACTTCTAACATATGTACCCAAATACTATCATATCATATATGGTTAGAAATCTTATCGAATTTTCTACAAAACATGTTTAGATATAATCTGATTTTGACAAAGTCTAATATGTCAAAATTGTCCTACAAAATGATGTGTACATATGTTCCATATTTCATTCCAAATTTTCACATTGATGTTGCATGATCAATAACTCCTATTATATACACCCAAATTCTATCATATCATATATGGTTGAAATTCTTATCGAATTTTCTATGATTTACGTTTAGACATATTTTTATTTTGACCAAGTTAAATAGATCAAAATCAGCTCAGAAAAATATTGCGCAGTAGGAACGAATTCAGCACATATATTTCAAGTTCTAATTCATGTCCAATACTTCTATAGGTGTGTCACCTTAACGAATAATTCTTAGAATCATGTTCTAAACAACATATAATTAACTCAACATTAATCCATAATATAAAATTTATTTTGAATCAAGAATTATATGAACATTTATAGAAAAATGAAAGTTGTATAAAAGAAAGGAGGACTTGCCTTAGTTCCTTAGGGTTTGTAAATGAAGTATGTATGGAGAATCAGGTTTAGGAGAGAGTAGGATGGTGGTAGGATGAAGGGGGTGAAAGTAAGGAGGTAAGTGATATATATATATATATATATATATATATATATATATATATATATATATATATATATATATATATATATATATATATATATATATATATATAAGGAAGAATAACTTATATATATACATAAACCAACTTCTTAAATACTTAAACCATTCCTTCATATCCATCCATGATATTTATGAAGCAAAGGAGTGAACCTCTCATTACTATTGACCGGGAAGGAGGTGGCTTCTTAAAGAAAGTAAGGTAAGAGTTGGTAAGGAGTATTTTAGTCATTTTCTATGTAAAATTAAATTAGGGTTCTAATTAATTCAATTCATCTCCTAATCAAACTCGTTTCTTTACACTAATCAACTACTAAACCATGAATGATAAGGCACATAAATAATATCTTTAATAAAAATATATTAAAAATTTATGTAAAATAAATAATAATATTTATTAAAAAATTTGGGAAACCAAAAAATTATATTATTAAAATAATAAAAATTTCTAGTAAAACAAATTCGTCAAACTTATATTTCCATATAAATAATAATAATAAAAATAAACTTTGAAACACAACTATGACAAATACCAGCCGTTGGATTTGACTTTATGGACCGTATATATTAGTTCAAATCTGTAAACCCCCTAAATTTTTAATTTTTAATTTTTTAATTTTATTATTTTTAATTTTAAATATAGAATTTTTTTTGGTTATTTTAGCTAATTTAAATATATACCTAATTCTTTGATTTTTTAACTTATATAAATAATTGGTAATATTTAGTAATTAAAATGATTGACAAAAGTATATTCCGATGAAAACTTATTATTATAAAGTATTAGGAATATTTCTAAAATTTATTAGATACAAATAAATAAATAAATAAATAAATAAATAAATATATATATATATATATATATATATATATATATATATATATATATATATATATATATATATATATATATATATATATATATATATATATATATTATTTTTAAAGAAAAGGAAAGAAAGAAAAGAAAAGAAAAACAAAACAAAAACCTAGAATAACTAACCTACCCGACCCACCCCCGCTGGACCCATCCAGAACCCTAAGCCTAAACCCTAAACTAATCCTCGACCCCCTCAGCCCATGTAGCCAAAACCTCACCCCGATCCTTAATCTCTATCTCTCTACATATATCGAAACCCTAACCCTAGGCTACTCTCAAACCCCAACACCAGCACCGACCATCACCCCTCTGACGACCGCCCAACCAACCGCTCCGTCGCATCGGAGCAGCGTCGCCAGCGCCGCCCTTGCGCGCAACACATGCAGCCCCGCATCCCCTTCTTTGCGGTAAGATTTCTCCTCCCACGATTATTCGTTTTTCGATATATTTCTTTTGTTGTGTTCACAACATGAATCCCTACAAATCCCTTCAAGTAGTTTGATTTTAAACTGTTTATAGAAAGAGAATCGAATCGAAATGTGGGTCAAAATTTGTTCCAACACAGTTCATAAATTATCCCCAAACTCCATGTTCGTGATCAATTTTCTCCCAAATTAGTGAGTAATTTTAAAATTCGTATGAACAGAATTTAAACAACCTATCCAAAGTTTAAAACCCTACTTTTAGCTTATTTTTATTTCTTTTAATTTCTGTAAAATTGAGTTACAAAAAAAAACCTTGTTTCAAAAACCCCAAAATTTTCAGGTACGGGGTGTCCCGCCAAATGAGGCAACTTCATCGCATGTGAATTATACCAAAAGACGCGTATCGTCAACACGGACGTATGGGCTTTTGCAGAACTTGGTTTGGACTTGTATGCATGCCGGAATCAACCCATATCTACCAAAAAAATCCGTATCGACCTTTTTCGAATTTGTGTAATAACTTTATGTGTGCTTTTCATTTCGCAACAAAACTTGCACCATCATATTCGCAGCGTTACGTTGGTCCTGTGACCCAAGTTTGGTTCAATTCTGAGAACGTTGATCGGAACGCCGTTTTGTCGGCCTTATGGTCCCACTTTACGGGCGATTTCGTGATCGGCTCACCGGAATCCAATTTCGGATATTCCATTAAAGTTGTGTCATAGTTCTGGACTCGTAGACACTAAGTTTGCTAAATATGGAGAACTTTTCCTCCAGCACATTTTATGGTACAAAGTGGGCCACATTTGGACACCGTTTTGACCCAAAACTGTCGTTTAGCCCCTGTGTCCAAATTGGACTTATGGGTAGTCAATCCTAGCTATTTCTCATATTCTAGAAATATTGGTGTTATCATTTTTAGCATCCGGAGGAGTTCGTGCAAATTTTACCTTTTCGGGAGCAGTTTATGTAACGAGACTTCGCCATACCACCACTCAGGACCCGTGCAAGTGTATCTTGCCTTTATTCTAGTATTTTATGCTTTATGCTTTTACTGGATTTTGATTATATTCTAGTTATTTGTATGTACTTTATTGTGACCCTAGGACCGTTATGATACTTAGCGTTTGAATTATATTTGAGTGCAGACTTCCGTACGCGGACTTGGGTATCATTAGATTGCATTGTCATCGTATTCCTTTGTTAATGATGACTGTTGCACGATAGACCTCAAGACATTGGTCACGCCTTGCATGTACATGAGCTATAATTGAGACATTTAGGGATTCTGGCTTTTGTGTCAGGATAGGACCAGAGATATGTGATAGTTGACATGATTATATTTACACAGTTGACTTGATTCTAGTTAGTGATTGATCTTGCGTATTTTGGACATGAGACAAGAGGTTACATTAGGAGGGGAGAGAGTACTCGGGACGTTGGGCTACCACTATTTACCATGTTATCGTGAAATCTTACGATAGTTTCGAATTTTTATTAGTTACTGCAGGTTCCCTGATGGAGCCTTGAGCTTTACATTGATTTACACATCGGTGGTCTAGCGTACGAGTACTGTTCTCATGCGCATTTACTTAGTTAGTTATGATAGATCCCCTTGAGCACATTCCTTATTATTTTATTATTTACTTTGGCATGTTGTTTTCTGTACCTTGCTATGTCCCCTAAGGACCTGGATCCGGATTTTATCCCCAGGATTATTGTTAAGTTAGATTGGTGGAGTATATTGGTGGATGATGGTTTCCAGGACTTCAGGTATATGTAGTTACGTTTATCATATTCTTCTATATTTATATTTATTTTTTGTTACTTATTTCTGCTTATATAGTGTCACACCCCAGTCCCAAAATACGTAGGACTAGGAATACGTAACATGCCAGCTACGCATTCGACCAGACTCTGGTCCGACTCGAATACATATAAGCTGTATTATAATGGTCACTATCTAAATAATGAAGTAAATATAAATATTTATGCCTTAATCCACAATAAACAGAATACACAAGAATGAGCTACATGTGCTAAAGTCGGCCGCCCAGTAACACACAAACTCGAATAGACTCGAGAAAGAAATATGAGTCTATAAAACTAGGCTACATCAGCAGATGAATAAACAATATGAATAAATAACCATAACTCTGGTAGATATGATATAAGTACCTGATACCAATGCCTGTAAGACAAGCAACTCCATCAGCAACTCCAAAGGCTCCATAACTGTCTATGCTGCAAAAAATGGCAGAGGACCAGGTCCTCATAGGGACGTAACAAGGTACAAGAAACATCATGCCAAAAGTAAAACAGTATAATGCCATATACTCAAGGGTAAACTACTGTAACCATCTATGTAATATACACGTAAGAGCATCACTCGAACTCAAGCTGAAACCACTACATGCTCTGTGTCGGGGAGCCCATAGCAACAAGTAGTATCAAGGCTCAGTATAGGTGCCAAAGATCCGAGACAGAGTCCAAGGCACCTCTAGTGGTATCACGACTCCAGTATATATGCCAAAGCACCTCCAGTATATGTGCCAAAGCACCTCCTGTAGTATAGTATATATATCAATAATCAGCTTGTAGTATGGTGTGTCTCTCCCCACCCAATGTAACCTCACGTCTCATGTCCACAATATCTCATGTCCATAATACGCAAGATCATGATCTCTAGCTTGTGCAATGAGTCATATAAATATCCATATAATATGCAAGTCTCATATCACGAATCCTGTAAGCCTATACAGAATCACCATGAATAACTCAAGAAAGATTCTGTCACATGAAATATTGTCAAGTGTCCTAGGGTATGGCGTACTTGGTAAAGCAAGCACGTAAAAATTGTATCGTGGAATCAACTCTCTAAGTGACGTTACTCGACTCCGCGTATGGCGTCGACACCCGAATCTTGTTCGGACGCTAAGCAACGTCTCACAGTCCTAGGGTAAACACACACATCAACCATATAAAATAACTATAATAACTAAATAATATAATAAAGGCAAGGAACTGTAATACATCATGACAATGTACACTTGCCTGGATTCTGAACTCCGTCAACTGCTCCTAGGAAAGTAGAATCTGCACGTACACCTCCGGATGCTGAAACAAACATCACCATTGTTCTCAGAATACTAAAAATAGCTAGATTGACTACCCATAAGTCCAATTTGGACACAAGGGCAAAATTGACAGTTTTGGGTTAAAGCGGGGTCCACATGTGGCCCACTTTGTACCGTAAAACGTGCAGAAGACAAAGTTCTCTAAATTTGTAAAACTTAGTCTCTACGAGTCCAGAACGATGATACAAACCCAACGGAACATCTATAACTGGATTCTGATGAGCCGATCACAAAATTGCTCGTTATGTGGAACCGTGGGGCCAACAAAATAATGTTTTGTCAACATTCTCAGAATCGAACCAAACTTGGGTCACAAGACCAACGTAACAATGCGAATCTGATGGCGCAAGTTTCGTTACGAAATGACAAGCACACATAAAATTAGGACGAGTGTCAGAACAGACCGATACGGTACTTTTCGACGGATACGTGTTGATTCCGGTGTGCACGCACATCCAAATCAAGTTTCACAAAAGCCCACATGTCTGTATTGACGATACACGCCTTTCTATGCAACTCGCATACGACGAAGTCTCGTTTGGCAGGACGCATCCCGTATCGCAAGATTTTGGGTATTTTAAAAATAAGTTTTTGGTCGTTTTGGAACACAAATAATTTTACCATTAAAGCAAACTAATTAAAACTAAAAGAATAATAAAAATCTTGGTTATACTGTGAAGAAGTCCCTTCAATTATATTTTGAAAATAATTAACGAGTTGATAGAAAATTGGACATGAACATGAGTACTTGGACTGAAATTCTGAACTGTTTTCAAACAGTTTTTCGGCCAACTTTCGATCGATTTTTCGATCAAATCGGGGTGCCTAAATTCGTTCCACTTGAAGGAAATCCTAGAGGGTTAGGTTATGAACATACCAGCAAAGACGGGTCACAAATCAGATCAGCGAGGAGGTCGAAAGCTCCATGTGTGTGCGCGCGGCGGGGGGGAGGGGGGTGGGACGGCGGTGCGGCGGTGCGACGGTGATCGGCGGCGGTCAAAGGTCGGCCGGAGGCGGCAGGGCGACGATGAAGGTCTGGTATGGGTGATGGTGGAGGTGGGATTAGAGTTAGGGTTAGGGTTTGGAGTATATATATATATATATACATATATATATATACATGGGGGGAGGAGTTCCTGTGTACACACGGGGGGGGGGAAGTTAGGTTAGAGGTTTTAGTTAGGATTGTAATGGGGTTTGGGTTTGGGTTTGGGTTTGTGTAGGGTTTAGGTTTAATGGGTTTTATTTTAATTCTTTTATTTTTTATTTATTTATATATATATGTATATATGTGTATGACCATTAAAAATAGTTTTAGACCTCAATAAATTCCTGAAAAATTATACAATACACTAATAATAGTTGTACACCAAAAAATATACTTTTTGTATAATATTAATAATTAATTAAATACACATAATTATAAATTCATGAATACTATATATTATAATTAGCTAAAATAAATAAAAAAATTCCCTTGTCACAAAAATTTCTGAATACCAAAAATATTTCTAAAAATCAGGGTGCTTACAATCTACCCAATTTATAACAATTTTGTCCTCGAAATTAAAAATAAACATAGTAGAAAAGATTTTAGTTAAGAAGGTTGCACTAAAGCTGGGGACGCAGTTACCAAATGGAGTCCTAGTTTGACGTCGTATTCTAAGAATAAGGGTACGCTTAATCAAGGCTCTACCCAACTTATAAGAATGAAGTTGGCCGCAGAAACTATAGTCATGATCATATTTCTAAGGATTTTTAGAAAGTCTAACTTCAAGGTGGGATTCGAGATGGTAAGAATTTTGTGACCGTTGTCACAGCCTATTAAAGGAAATCTATGTACTACCATGACGTTAATGAGTCAATAACTCTATAAAGGTAGTTTTACCAGTTCTTCTTACTTCTAATTATGTTATGAGTCTATAAGACAATATGAATTACCATAGCCAAATACAACTAGGGTGGGATGGTACCGAGAAGTTGTTCATTGCATATCATGGATGCTGATGAATGGTTCAACAATAAGCGTCAAAAGGTGATATAACTCATCAAGATGTTTAGTATTATGTAAAGAGTACAAGGGGTTCAATTTAATGCAACACAAGTGTCACGAATATAGGTTGGCATGAATGGGATACGAGTGTATCAGTGGTTGGGATATTTGGGTTGCCTATGTATAATTTAATTCAATTACAACGGAGTTGGATATAGGGTTTAGAAGGAGATATGCCACGAATGTTGCGGGGTATATATGGAGCATGGGTGTGTATATTTGGAAGTAACAGTTGTGTCATCAGTGAGTAGGTTCCAGTTAGGCTCATGAATGTCAAGGTTGCCGGAAGAATTGAGTCGGTGTTGAGTATTAAAATCGACCGCAACCGAATATGATATCTATGTGTCATGTGTGTATAATTGCATCGCAAATATTGTGCGACTAAAATAAAACATGGGAATGCCAGTTTGTGAGTGATAGTCATGTCATAGGTGTAGAGTGACTAGTCTAGGTCATAAGGATAGAAGTTGTTGAAAAGGAAAGGATAGTGTTGTGCTCCAAATATCCGAGCCACAACAAAGGGTTCAAGGATACATAAATTAAATAGGTAATTTAATCCGTTTGAGATTAACTTAATTAACACCAAAATAAATTCAAATTGACCATGAATTTCTAGAAATAAGCCTACACTAAAACCAGGGACTACGATCTACCCAACTTATAAAAAATTAAGTTGGTATTAAAACTAAGGTCATGGTACTGCTAACAAGATTTCTGGAATGGCCTATTTTCTATCTATTTTTTAAATAAGGTTACAAGAATTCTAGGATTTACTGACCGTAATCAAGAATTTTCTAAAGGAATCTAGAAACTATCAGGGTGCTATTGATCAACGACTTTATAAGAGAAATTACTATCCATCCATTATTGCTCTTTTATAGGTCAAGCTTCTACAAGGCAGAAGAAATGACTGAGTCAGATCTAACTAAGACAAGGTGGTAGAGAGGCTTCGATCATTGATTGACATTGATGACGAAAAGACCAAAAATTTAGGCCATGACAAGAAGAATTTTTGATAAGTCTACATGGTTGAATAAAGCATGATTAGACAGGTATTTAGAGAATCAAGTCATGGTGACTAGATCAAGGGGATTAGAGTAGAAAAGAACTGATACCTATGGTGATATGGATATTAACACAAGGAGTGGTACCAACAAAGGGATTAATTTTATAATTAAGGCACAACTAGGGAAAGAGGAAGGATCTACTCATTGTTATAATTAGAAAGATCGTTGTTGCAAAAGCATGAGGCCATATATGCAACACAAGATAGGAATTTGATAGAAATAATAGGGATGCAGTCGAGGGGGTAGTACAACTAATCCTTAATCTCAATACTATATTTAGTTTTCATGCTAAAAATCTACACTAGCTCTAGCATATAGGAATAACCTATCTATCTTCCCTACTAAGGTTAACCATCTTCTCAAAACTTTATATCCAACATGTCTTCTTCCACCTCGACAAGGATCTACTTCTGGAGGAAACACCACGCACGAACGTCAATCTTTCTGAAATAGGGAGAGATGATAAAAAATAATAAGGATATTGAGGGGAATAAACGAGTACAATTATGAAGTCAAAGGGCGATAATCAAATGCTAAATTTTTTTTAAAATCAGTTGTGGATTGAGATACTAATACTTCTAATCCTGATTACAGGCTCGCTCGGTACCGAAAAGTAACCGAAACAATTTAATCAGGATCTGCATGGGCCACCACAGAAATATGTCACGCCCCACTTCGAAAATACGTAGGACTAGGAATACGTAACATGCCAGCTACACATTCGACCAGACTTTGGTCTGACTCGAATACGTATAAGCTGTATTATAATGGTTACTGTCTAAATAATCAAGTAAATATAAATATCTATACCTCAATCCATAATAAATAGAATGCACAAGAATGAGCTACATGTGCTAAAGTCGGCCGCCCAATAACACACAAACTCGAATAGACTCGAGAAAGAAATATGAGTCTATTAAACTAGGCTACATCAGCAGATGAATAAACAATATGAATAAATAACCATAACTCCGGTAGATATGATATAAGTACCTGAAACCAATGCCTGCAAGACAAGCAACTCCACCAGTAACTCCAAAGGCTCCATAATCATCTATGCTGTAAAAACTGGCAGGGGACCATGTCCTCAGAGGGACGTAACAAGGTACAAGAAACAACATGCCAAAAGTAAAATAATATAATACCATATACTCAAGGGTAAACTACTGTAACCATCTATGTTATATGCACATGAGAGCATTACTCGAACTCAGGCTAAAACCACTACAGGCTCTGTGTTGGGGAGCCCATAGCAGCAAGTAGTATCAAGTCTCAATATAGGTGCCAAAGATCTGAGACAGAGTCCAAGGCACCTCTAGTGGTATCACGACTCCAGTATATGTGCCAAAGCACCTCCAGTATATGTACCAAAGCATCTCCAGTAGTATAGTATATATATATATATATATATATATATATATATATATATCAATAATCAGCCTGTAGTATGGTGTGTCTCTCCCCACCCAATGTAACCTCACGTCTCATGTCCATAACACGCAAGATCATGACCTCTAACTAGTGCAATGAGTCATAATAATATCCATATAATATGCAAGTCTTATATCACGAATCCTGTAAGCCTATACAGAATCACCATGAATAACTCAAGAAAGATTCTTTCATATAAAATAGTGTCAAGTGTCCTAGGGTATGGCGTACTTGGTAAAGCAAGCACGTAAAAATATGATCGTGGAATCAACTCTCTAAGTGACGTTACTCGACTCCGCATATGGCATCGACACCCGAATCTTGTTCGGACGCTAAGCAACGTCTCATGGTCCTAGGATAAACACACACATCAACCATATAAAATAACTATAATAACTAAATAATATAATAAAGGCAAGGAACTATAATACATCATGGCAAGGTACACTTGTCTGGATTCTGAACTCCGTCAACTGCTCCTGGGAAAGTGGAATCTGCACGTACAGCTCCAGATGTTGAAACAAATATCACCATTGTTCCCAGAATACTAGAAATAGCTAGGATTGACTATCCATAAGTCCAATTTGGACACAAGGCAAAATTGACAGTTTTGGGTCAAAGCGGGGTCCACATGTGGCCTACTTCGCACCGTAAAATGTGTCGAAGACAAAGTTCTCCAAATTTGTCAAATTTAGTGTCTACGAGTCCAGAACGATGATACAAATCCAACGGAACATCCATAACTGGATTTCAATAAGCCAATCACAAAATTGCCCGTTATGTGGAACCGTGGGGCCCACAAAATGATGTTTCATCAACGTTCTCATAATCGAACCAAACTTGGGTCACAGGACCAGCGTAACGCTGCGAATCCAATGGCACAATTTTTTATGAAACGACAAGCACACACAAAATTAGGACGAGTGTCAGAACATGCCGATACGGTACTTTTCGACGGATACGTGTTGATTCCGGTGTACACGCACATCCAAATCAAGTTTCGCGAAAGCCCACACGTCCGTGTTGACGATATGCGTCTTTTGATGTAACTCGCACACGACGAAGTTGCCTCGTTTGCCGGGACGTACCCCGTATTATGAGATTTTGGGTGTTCTAAAAATAAGTTTTTGGTCGTTTTAGAACACGAATAATTTTACCATTAAAGCAAACTAATTAAAACTAAAAGAATAGTAAAAATCTTGGTTATATTGTGAAGAAGTCCCTTCAATTATATTTTAAAAATAATTAACGAGTCGGTAGAAAATTGGACATGAACTAAAATTCTGAACTGTTTCCAAACAGTTTTTCGGGCAACTTTCGGTCAATTTTTCGATCAAACCGGGGTGCCTAAATTCGTTCTACTTGAAAAAAATCCTAGAGTGTTAGGTTGTGAACATACCAGCAAAGACGTGATATAAATCAGATCAGCGAGGAGGTCGAAAGCTCCATGAGAAGGAGGGCCGCAAAGCTACTGCGTGTGCGCGCGGGGGTGGGGGGTGGGCGGACGGCGGCGCGGCGGGGATCGACGGTGGTCGAAGGTCGGCCGGAGGCGGCGGGGCGACGACGAAGGTCTGGTGTGGTTGATGGTGGAGGTGGGATTAGATTTAGGGTTAGGGTTTGGTGTGGATTTAGTTATATATATATATATATATATATATATATATATATATATATATATATATATATATATATATATATATATATATATATGATGAGGGGAGGAGTTCCTGTGTACGCACGGGGGGGGGGGGGGGAGTTAGGTTAGAGGTTTTAGTTGGATTGTAATAGGTTTGGGTAGGATTTAGGTTTAATGGGTTTTATTTTAATTTTTTTATTTTATTTTATTTTATTTATATATATATGTGTATGGCCATTAAAAATAGTTTTAGACCTCAATAAATTCCAGAAAAATTATACAATACACTAATAATAGTTGTACACCCAAAAATATATTTTTTTGTAAAATATTAATAATTAATTAAATACACATAATTATAAATTTATGAATACTATATATTATAATTAGATAAAAATAAATAAATTTTTTTCCTTGATCACTAAAATTTCAGAATACCAAAAATATTAAATTTTAAAAATTAGGGTGCTTACATATAACCTAGTTTTATAGACTCTGCTTATTTTTCGAATCTATTCGAGCTTGTGTGTTACTGGACGGCCGACTTTAGCACATGTGGCTCATTCTTGTATTTTTGTTCATTGTGGATTGAAACATAATTGTATATACTTTATTATCTAGATAGTAACAATTATAGTACAACTTATACGTAGTACAACTTATACGTATTCGAGTCGGACAAGTGTCTGGTTGAATGCTTAGCTGGTATGTTTACGTATTCTAGTCCTACATATTTTGGGACTGGGAGTGACAATCTCGTAAAAAATTGGGTAGTTAAGGAAATAATTTGCACGGTCCAAAAAAGACATATCTAACGGTTGCTATTCCTGCGACATTCGAGGATGCTTAACAACGAGATCCCTATCCCTCCTCCCTCATCTCTTTCTCTCTCTCTCTCTACACACACACACACACACACACATTTACGGGTAAAGTACGGGAGATTTCTTTCTCTCTTCAAATCAAATAATGCTCTCCTCCTACTTCATGGCTCCCGCTCCCCTTTCTCACTCAATTAAAGGACATACGACCATGACGTCCCTTCTGCGCTCAACTTCCCGGCCATACGACCACGATGCTCCATGCTCAATGCAGCTCAAACGACCACGACACTCCCTTTCGCGCTCAGCTCTCCGGCCATACGACCATGATGCTCCGGGCTTACCTCCCCGGTCAGATTACCATGATGCCTTCTTTCGCGCTCAGCATAGGCCAGATGACCATGACACCCACTTTCGCGCTCAACTTCAAGGTTCGACAAGGGGACCCCCTCAATGATCTACTCTAACACCTCGTCGGTGGCACCGATGTAGCATCCAACGACAAAGAGGCAGGGAAGGGAGAGTTGAGCGTCGTTCCTTAGAGCTCGTTGAGGAAGGAGTCCATGGAGAGGTTGCCCTCGTCGATGGCGACACAAAAGCCGCAGAGGATGGAGCGGACGACGCTGTGGTGCTCGAAGGTTTTGCGGACCACGCGGAGGCTGGTTCTTTACTTTATGTGATTTCCTTGACGAATATGAAATTATCAGTAGTATTATAGTTGGTAGAGATATTGTCGAGCCAACGATTAGGGGTGCTGCATTATCGCGTCATATGAGTTGTAATATTGAACCTACTTATAAAAAACCAAACCAAGTATGTACTAAAGGATGCAAGAAAAGGCTTAAGGGGGGTAAAGTGAATGCATTAAAGAAGGTAAAAACCTCCAAAGACCGAAATATAATGGGTGTGGATTGTATAGAGAAAACCATGACAAGAGAAATCCAAATATAAAAAATTGGTAAGTATTTTTAGTGTGTGTGTGTGTGTGTGTGTGTGTGTGTGTGTATATATATATAGGGTATATGAGCCATGCACATGTATTCCAATAGGAATAGAGTGTATTAGTGCATATATATATATATATATATATATATATATATATATATATATATATATATATATATATATATATATATAGAAGCATGAAAAATATGCTGGAGAGTTATATGCGTAAAATCCCCAAATATGCATGAAGCCCGCGTAAAACAGAGCTCCAGCACTGGGTGGCGTAAAACATGACTTCAGAGCCATTGGCGTACAACAGAGCTTCAACGCTGGTCCGCGTAAAACAGAGCTCCAGAACAACCCGCGTAAAGCAGTCCTTCCAGACTGCTTCGGCGTAAAAAGGTTGCTATATCGCCACTTCGGCATAAAACCTGTCTGCTTTTAATGCAGCGGGAAATTGTACGAGAAACTCTTCGTATTCCTCGAATGAACCTGTCAGACGAAGCAGTGAACCTGACTCCTGACAAAGAGTACTGCACGACGATCGAGAGGACGGTTGTAATAATGACTCTGCATAGAGCTCCAGACTGTCGTCTAGTGACATAACCCTTGATATAAGACGTTGTTTACGCATTTAAGGAATATGCTGCCTATTCTACACAGGCAGAGACGAGCTTTATGCTCATGATGAGACAAAACTAACCGCCACATCAAAAGCTATTCTTCGTACAGAACTTGAGGCACGTCTCTGCAGTTAATGCGCGAGATAGGGGCAGATCTCTGCATTTAATGCACGAGATTTGGTTCTACTTTTAATGACTGGAAGAGCTAAAATTAGGGCTAATATGCTCACATCACTATCCCTGCATATTACGCCAACCAGGCTATTTTCAACTATAGGAGCACGCCGTACGCTCTCTCTTTGAAATTCGCCAACCAGGCTATTTTCAACTATAGGAGTACGCCGTATGCTATCTCCTCGAAATACGCCAATTCAGGCTATATTTGTAAGGTACGCAATAAGGCTATTTGGCCCTGAATACTCTCAAGACCTCGGTCAGCAAGGATAATTGGCTAGTTTACGATGGTTACCTATTACCTATGCAGCATCAAGTTTTACGCATAATTTGGCTTTTACGCCAACAAGACAACTACTTGGCTTTTACGCCAACAAGATAGCTACTTGGCTTTTACATCAACGAGATAACTATATGGCTTTTATGCCTACGATACATTTATTTGGCTTTTATGCCAACCATCTTTACGCGAGGGGCAGTTACCTACGCGGCTTGCATGCCGTGATCTTCGAGAAGCAGTTATACGTGTCACCTTTTAATAGGACACGCATCACACGCGAATTCAGGAGATCAGTTACTGTGACCGAACGTGGGTAGCAGTTGTTATAACCGCCGCGTAAAAGGTGCAACTCTCTCCACTAATCGACTTTTACACCGACTGATCAGTTACTGTGACTGATCTCTATAAATAGAGATATCCAGTCACAGGACAGAGGGGGGAGAGGATCGAGGATCAAGATCAGAGATCAAGAGATTATAGAGAGAGCACAGACCGAGAGTGTTGATTGATAACTTTGGCAACGAGAGTTCAATCCCTCCTGTAATCTTTGAAGCTTCTTCTTCTTCTTCTTCTTCTTCTTCTTCTTCTTCTACAGCACTTCTTCGTCATCGTGTGGTCCAAGGAACAAAGTGATCGACCGCAGATCAGACTTCTATAGCAATATTTTCCCAGAATCATTTTTTTGTACTTAACATCCTCGTATAGGATTAATTGTACTTCTTTTTCTTGTTTGTAAACAAAGAAAGGGTTTTACATAAACCTAGTTTCATTTCTTCTGTTTATTATCAAACGCAAGATTGTGACTCTGCTGGGGACTACTTTCTCATCTGACGAGAAAGCCATTGCTCAACACGATGCTGTATCCGTAAGATCAACGAAGAAGACTTTGGTCGTCCAATTCGACTAATCGGCTTACGAAGACATGCTTCGAGCAGGGGGTAGCTCTCATTCCCTCTCTGTCCAAGACAACAGGAAGCTGCATAAAGTATGGATGCCCCGGACATCCTCTACCATTCCTGTGGACTCTCTATCTCCGATCAACAAGGTTGTGATATCACGACCTTTACGCCTTGTGCGTAAAAACCCGTCTTCCGTCTGTGACATGACAGACAAAATTTCTGATAAGGCATCAGCGCCAATTCAGAAATTTAAAACTCGCCCCGTGCGTAAAACTTTGTCTCCCGTCTGTGACATGGAAGACAAAATTTCTGATAAGGCCTCAGCGCCAATTCAGAAATTTAAAATGTGCCCCGCGCGTAAAACTTCGTCTCCCGTCTGTGACGTGGAAGACAAAATTTCTGACAAGGCCTCAGTGCCCGCGTAGAAAATTCAAACGCGCCTTGCGCGTAAAAATGTATCCGATGGACCCTTGGATCACATCAAGGGAAAACGCGTGGCAAATCTCCTGGCCTCCAGAGTTGTACGCCACCAAGAGGAGAAGATTACGCGGACTCATGTTTTACGCGAATCTGTACAAAGCTCCAGATTACGCCAGAATAAGCCTATCCGTGTAAAAAAGACATGCTTCATGGGAAAATATACTCCCCAGACGGATGATGGATCATATGCCACTCACATGGGCGAACTGCTGTATACTTATGGCAGAGAGAGGGTCATGGTTCCCAATATCCGCATTCCAACTGATGTAAAAAGGCAGAATAAGCCTTCTTCTTCTTCTTCTTCTGTTAATCCCCCTGATTTGCGTGATTTCTTGATCCAGAAGTGTAAAGACAGGGGATCTTCTAACATGTCTATTACACCCCCTAGGGAGCATTGTTGTAATAGTCATAAAGTTGTAGTTAACTACTGCTGTTCTAAAGTAAAATGGTCAGTTTTTGACCGGTTGAACTACTCTTTGTCTTTACAGGAAGAAGAGCCGACATTCGCATCAGTGAACATGGCTTCACACATTCCTAGAGGAAGGTCAAATTCAAGACGTCATCCCTCTAGAACTCCAAGCCAAAGGAGATTCGACAGACTCCTTGAGAATATTGAAGCTGGTGTGTTTCGAAACACCCGTTCGAGGTCACGCCAACCGGCTTCATATTCTTCTGATTCCGACACTGGGGGTCGCTAGTTTCCCGAATCAGATGCTGAAAGTATAGACTCGATCTCTACAGAGATCTATACTAATCCTTCAATAGCATCCAGAGAAATAGAAGTTTATGCCATTGGAGATGAACACGAAGAGGCTTCCCCATCAGGAAGTACTGAATAACGCATCGCTGTATTGGAAGCATCACTTAAAGAGATGCATTCCATGATGGAGAGTATATGTCAGATGATGGTGACTCAACATGCAGCTGCAATAGCTCAAACATCGGTTCCTCTGACTCAACTACGTGTGGGGGTGGACCTACCACCATCCAACGCAAACCAGGAGCCTGTTCTAAATCAAGAGTCAGTGGCTCCTCAACTTCTTAACTCGGAGAATGTATTGCCTCCTGTTGGAGTTACAATACAACCGATCTCTCACCACTCTGTGGTCCCTTTACCAGCTGAAGACCCGATACAGGCAGTTCGGAAATTGAAAGCCCAATTTGAGGCCTTGAAGCATAAGGATCAGCTCAAGAAGTTGGGAATCAACCAGCCATACCCAGCTATCTGGGACGAGATCCCTTTCCTACCTAAATACAAACTACAGGCTATGGTTTTGTTTGAGGAAAAGACGTCACCGAGCCAGTACATGAACTACTTTAGCATGATGACGGTGTTGTTGCAAGGGAATGATGCCCTTCTTACTCGAGTGTTTAAAGGCTATCTATCTGGAGTGGCCTATCAGTGGTACCGTAGTCTTCTGGACAACTGCATTACTTCCTTTGAAGATTTCAAGACTCTGTTCTTTGCTCGATTCTACGAAGGAGGGATGGACATGTCTATGTTATCACTTATCGAAGTAAAGCAGAAGGAGAAGGAGAGCGTTCGTACTTTTATCGAACGTTTTCGTCAGGCTACCTTACAGATGCCTCCCGGAGTTCCGGATTCTGCCTTGGTGGACATTTGCAGGAAGAACCTTCTCCCACTGATCTCAGTATTCACGGAACCATATCAGTTCCATGATTGTCCCTCATTTATTATCTCAGCGGTAGCCGCTGAAGATAACAGTCGGAAGGCGCGTGACAATGGAATCATGATCTCTACCTCTGATAGAGGGAAGCGGTCATCTTCCAATAACGATCATGCTCGTAGTTCCAAAGGGAAGGAAGCTCTGGCAATCAACACGTCCAGGCAACACACTCCGGTGACTACGCAGACAAATCCTGGGACTTCCAGGCCTAAAGAAGAGTATTCTTTTGACGATGACGATATCCCGAGCATATTCGATTGTCTAGTCAAAAGTGGCAAGCTTACTCTCCCCGAGGTAAAGCGGCCAAATAAAGTCGGCAGTACCAATAACCCTAAGTACTGCATTTTCCACAGATATATACATCACCCCATAAAGGCATGTTATGTACTAAAAAGGAAAATCCAGGAGCTGATCGACGCCAAGGCCATCACTCTGCTTAATAGAGAGAAGACGGTCACAGCTAACATGATCTCACTCCAGTTTGGCAATCTGTCCCCTCAAGAAATTCCGGATGGTGTAGTACCTATTCCACGGGCGATAATGAACATTGTTAATCTCCCGTCGACCAGGGGTCAAAATCATGACCTGGTACCCCTAACTACAAAGCGTGGTGAGATTATGTGGGTTCATCCAGATCTGGTGTCAGAAATTGAGGAAGAGACTCTAGCTGCTAAAGCTAAGTCTAAAAAGAACTCAAGATGCAAACCATGCCATATGGTTGCAATATCCCTGATACCAGAAGAAGAGGCTTTGGCAACCAAAACTCGGCCAGGCAAGGTCTACCTCAAGGACTATGGAGGAAACCAGGGGGAATCGACGGCAGACACTTCAGCTGCCAAACCTCCAGAGCCTGAACCTGTTATACCAGAGGCAGGTCCTTCTAGACCAACTTTGGTGGACAAGTGCAAGCAAAAAGAAGTTTATTTTGATAAACCCTTGAAGAATATTCAAAACAAAGGTTTAAAAAAACCATATAACTTTGACATCTTGGCCCAGTTGGCTAATACACCAGCCAGATTATCCATTTTTGAGCTCCTAAGGCTATCCAAAGACACTCGTCAAGCCTTGAGTAAAGCATTAATGCAGGCGGATGTATGCTTGACTCAGCTCAAGTCCCCTGATAAAGAGCCTGTGGCATGCCCTCAATACCATAGTATGATGGAAGTGGTCCCTAATATCACTTTCACTCAAGAGGACATATTGTTGAAACATAACAAGCATGACAGGCCTCTTTATTACACCAGATATGTTGGCTCCATGAAGGTAGACCGGATTCACATAGATCCGGGATCGTCGATCAGCATTATCCCTCACAGTCTGTTAAGACCATTGAGAATTCCTACAAGTGAACTGCCTTACACTACCACCACAATCGTGGGCTTTAATGCCAGGAAGAGCAAACCGTTGGGGAAGATTCGTCTGAGGATCCAGATTGGTGACCTTAGATCAGTGGCTACATGTTACGTCATTGATTCAGAGGTGTCTTATAATATTCTGTTGGGCAGACCTTAGATCCACGAACACAATATCGTTCCTTCCACTCTACATCAATGCTTCAAATATGTAGACGCCCAAGGGACAGTAAAAACAGAGTTTACGGATCTCAATCCTTTTAAAGGAGTTGAATCCTACTATTCTGATGCCATGTTATACACCCAAGACTACATGAAGGAGGTGTCAAGCAAGATGGAAGAGGAATCCTACCGGGAGCCAGCAGAACCGTCTACTGAGCAACCTTTGTCAATCCAAGTGAAAAGGCGGACTACCCGTCCAAAGGTCATGGAACCCACGGCTATCCACTTAAGCAAAACCAAATCGGGAGGAGAAAGTGACCCTCTAGTGATCACTGTGAACCAGAAGCCTCCACCTTTGGTCATCAACCTCAGGCGCGACAAGCAGCCGACTGATGTAAATACAACCGGGAACGTGGTTTCTGACGATAATAAAGATTTTTTTTTCCAGTATACTGACGCTCAATTTCCAAATCAGGAATCCTCCCCCCATAACGATATAGAACCTATAGCACAAAAATTCTTGGAAGCTATAGACTCCTATCATCCGTATGTGTGGGAAGTGGCATCAACATCTAATGTCATCACGATATATGGGCTACATGAAGATTCTATCTTTATTATCCTACCTACTTGCAATAATCAGCATCCAATAGTCTTCGGTCGCATGCGGAATAAACCAATTGTACAAGAAGATTCTCACGAATCTGATGCTGGGAAAATACAAGTTCACAGATATAGCCCACAAGCTTTGAAGATTATGCAAAGTATGGGTTATGACTTGAAGCTGGAACCAGGCCTCAACTATGGGAAAGGCAGACGAATACCATTGCATGGTGATCCCTACTGTCAACGAACTCGTTTTGGGTTAGGGTATACCACACATCTTACAACTTCCAATGACTCTGAGTCAAGTGAGGAGACCATTTCCTCTTTTCAAGACGATTTGTCATCCTCTGATTCAGAAGATGAACTCGAACAGGTATTATCAGTAAATATGGTGTTGACAGATTCTCTCAAAACAGAGGAATAAGAATCTGAACCATTTGAAGATGAATTATGGGCTCAGCAAATGGATACACAATGGGAACTCCGGTTCGAGCAAAGAGAACCACCCACTGAAGATAAAGTTATCCAAGTCGATGTTGGGGATGAATTTTTACCAAAGCCGATATTTATCAGTAACAATCTTTCCGAAAAAGAAAGGGAAGAAATAATCCAACTGATAAATGAATATATCAATGTCTTTGCGTAGAATTATGAGGATATGCCAGGTCTTGATCCTAAAGTGGCTACCCATAAAATCAACATACGGCCCAATTCGAAGCATGTGAAGCAACACCAACGTCGGTTCCGTCCGGATATGATGGATGCCATTGAAGCTGAAATCAAGAAGCTAGTAGCCTGTGGGTTCATCCGGAAAGAACAACATCCTGACTGGGTCGCCAATGTTGTCCCGGTCATGAAAAAAAGTAGAAAAGTGCATGTTTGCATCAATTTTTGAGATTTGAATGCGGCCTGCCCTAAAGATGAGTTCCCTTTTCCCATTACAGACATCATGATCGATAATACGTGTGGTTTTGAGCGCATGTCTTTTATGGACGGATTCTCAGGATATAATCAGATTAAGATGAATCCTGAAGATGAGAAGCATACTGCCTTCCGAACACCATTGGGGTATATTGCTATACGATTATGCCTTTCGGATTGAAGAATGCCGGGGCTATGTATCAACAAGCTATGAGTAACATATTCCATGAGCACTTACGCAAAATAGTAGAATGTTACGTAGACGATATTGCTGTCAAAAGCTGCCTCAAGGATAATCACATCCAAGACTTGAAGACAGTATTCGAGTTGATGCGCCAACATCAACTCAAAATGAATCCTACAAAGTCCTTTCTTGGTGTATCCAGTGGCAAATTCCTGGGATTTGTCATTACCGCTAAAGGCATTCAAGTGGACCCTGATAAAGTGAAGGCTATCTTAGAAATACGACCACCCCGTAATCTGAGGGAACTCAGGGGATTTCAAGGTCGTCTGGCTTATATCAGGAGATTCATATCCAACCTCTCTGGGAGATGTCAACCTTTTTCTCGCCTGATGAAGAAAGGTGTGTCATTCGTATGGGACGAAGCCTGTCAGCAAGCGTTTAATGATATCAAACGCTATCTTACTAATCCTCCAATTCTAGTCCTCCCGTCATAGGAAGACCATTTTTGCTGTATGTTCGAGCAATGGATCATTCTTTAGGAGCTCTCCTCGCACAGAAGAACAATGAGGGTCATGAACATGCTATCTACTATTTAAGCAGGATGATGGTCGAAGCTGAACACCGGTACAATCCAGTGGAAAAAGAATGCTTGGCCCTAATATTCGCCATTCAAAAGACGCGATATTACGTCATGGGCCAAACTATTCATATCATCTCCAGAATCAATCCTCTTCGGGTATTGATGAACAAGCCAAGTGTTCTTAATTCCCGACTCGCGACTTAGGCGATGTTATTAACACCGTATGATATGGTGTATGTCCCTCAGAAGTCCATCAAAGGTCAAGCCATGGCTGATTTCTTAGTTGCTCATCCAATTCCGAAAACCTCTAAACTATACGAGGACATTCCCGACGAAGTTGCAGAATCTAATTCTGCAATAGAAGGTGATACATGGCAGCTATTCTTCGATGGTGCCTCCAGGACTAGTCCCAGGGGAAACGTGGTTTCAGGAGTAGAAATTGTCCTGGTGACTCCTGATAAACTCGTCATCTATCGAGCATATTCTCTTAGCGAACCCTGCTCTAATAATGTGGCAGAGTATAACGCCTACTAATCGGGCTTCAAGTCGCTAAAGAATTGAATGTTGAATACTTGGAAGCTTTTGGTGATTCTCAGTTGATCGTCAATCAGGTCAGAGGAATATATAAAGTCCGTAATCCAGACCTCATTCCTTATCACCAAGCAACGATCGAGATTGCCATGTCTTTCAGAGGATTCTTCCTAGAGCACATGCCTCGATCTCAAAATTTGGAAGTTGATGCCCTGGCCAGCCTAGCTGCAGATCTAGCTATTCCTATAAGAAGGCAGAATTCGGTGATCCTTCTTAACAAAGATTTATTCTGTGTGAAAAATAATTTTCACATAGAACGCAGCTACGCTGTAAACACGGTTCCTCCTAAGAGAGACTGGAGAAGTCCCTTTATAGACTTCGTGTCATATGGAATCTTACCAGAGGATCCTAAAGAAGCAGTATCCATCAAAAGACGATCATTACGCTTCTATTTTGATGCGTCTTCACAATGTCTATATCGCCGAACATACGATGGACTGCTATTACGATGTCTCTCTGACGATGATGCAAAATGGGTTATCCGAGAAGCTCATAACTGTATATGTGGAGCACATCAACCTGGTCCTAAGTTACAGGATCGTATCAGGAGGATGGGCTACTACTGGCCTACTATGATTGCAGATACTGTAAAATATGCAAGATAATGCAAAGCCTGTCAGGTTTATGCAGATTTTATACATCAGCCTTCTGAGTATTTACATCCTACGATTGCATCATGGCCCTTTTAAGCATGGGGTATGGATATCATTGGTCCTATTCACCCGTCTTCTTCTAGAGGATATCGGTTCATATTGACTATCATGGATTATTTCTCTAAATAGGCGAAGGCGATCCCTCTTGCTGAGGTAAAGACATCCAACGTGATCAGCTTTATCAAGCATCATATAATTTATCGCTTTGGGATACCCCGGAGGATAATTCATGATAACGGGCCTCAATTCATCAGCCAAGCATTTCATCGATTTTGTGATAAGAATCAGATACAGAATATGGCCTTGACGGCTTATAATCCTGCTGCTAATGGTTTGGCGGAAGCCTTCAACAAAACCATCATCAAACTCTTAAAAAAGTTAATTTCTTCGAACAAAAGAGATTGGAATGAGAAGCTGGGGGAATGTCTCTGGGCACATCACACAACGGTACGAACACCAACATATTGTACTCCATTTTCATTAGTTTATGGGTGTGAAGCAGTTCTCCCCATTGAAATCTAAATTCCATCACTCAGAATAGCAGTGGCAAATGAGTTGACACAGGAAAATAATGATCACTTAAGGCTTCAAGAGCTAGAAGGATTAGACGAGAAACGCCTTCAAGCTCAGCAGCGCATTACATTCTACCAGGCACGCATTTCTAGAGCTTTTAATCGAAAAGTGAAGAAAAGAGTGTTCAAAGTTGGCGAGCTAGTTCTAGCTGTGAAGAGGCCAATGATCATTACACACAAAAGTAAGGGCAAATTCTAGCCTAAATGGGAAGGTCCTTATGTGATTGAAACAACGTTCTCAAATGGCGCCTACAGATTAGCCAAGCCTAATGGAGATTTAATAATGGCTCCTATCAACGGCAAATTCCTGAAGAAGTTCTATGTCTAATCTCCTTTGCTCAGAGGAGTATGATGAAGATTTTATTCTGATGACACTACAGATAAAGATTGGTTGATCATATTCTATCATGTTATTATGACCTCTGAATAAATATGTTTGACTAATTTGAAACTTCAAAACCTATCACGTCCATATTACCTCTGATAGCGTTTTGTATACAAATTTAGTTGGAGCATATTCTATCATGTCCATATAACCTCTGAATAGATATATCCAACTGAAGCTTACCGAAAGTATATCATGTCCATATTACCTATAATATCACTTTCATCTTTGCCTATCATTTTTATTCAAAAGTGATCGGTCCACAAAATCAGAAAAAATATCTTTATTATCTCTGGGAATAGCAAAATTACAGAGGGAGCAAAAAGAAACATCATTGGGGAGGAGCAGTTAAGTCCCTAATATGTTGCGCCAAAGCAGCCATCCTATCATTCCTGGAGTTCAAAATATGGCTGCGAGCCTGTTCCAGCCTTGCCTCATCGTCATTCAAGCGAGATAGTTTGGATCGAGCATCAACAAAACTGGCATGGATGACACCAGCATGCGTCAAGTTCTGCTGAGCTACCTCCACTTGGCCCTTAAATACATCACGAGCTACCGATGTCTTGAGAAGCCTCTCCCTGGACCGAGCGAGTTAAGCTTCCAAATCTCAAACCCTCGCTTCATCTCCTTCATATTCGGCCTGGTTCTTAGTTAGCTGAGGAATAAAATCCACCAAGACAGCCCGCTCTTTATCCATCTCCTGCTGCTGTTCCTGGATGGATTTGTTCAGAGTTTCCATTTGCTCAGCAAGCTCTGTAGTTAAGGAGTCATACTTAGCTTGAACCAGATCGTCGATGCTGCCCCGAGATAGTTGCAAATACTCGTTAATGGGTTGTTCCAAGCCATTAACTATTTTCTCTAGCGCATCAGCTCTGTCATTATCATTGAAATTTCTAATCTGCACGATAAGAAGATTGGAGGACATCTTCAGAGCATCAAAACCTAAGTTCTTCTCCAGCACCAGCGATATTAACTCCTTCAAAGTGAGATAGAATATGCTAGTGTATTGATCCACTAGCATAGCAAAGCTCAAATGGACGCCGGGAGTGGCCGCAATATCAGTAAATCTTCCTCTAGGAATGACTGCAGAGGATATCGCCACAGTCGTTGCTCCAACAGAGGGCGCAACAAAAGAAGAGACACCAACAACAGTTGAAGTTGCTGGTATACTCGACGAAAGAGGCACGGACGAGATGGTGGGTTCATCCTCCTCTGATGCTATTTGAACTCCCACTGGCGGGATGACACCCGAGAATATCGCAGATGATAGATCGACAGTTTCAAAACACTATTCTTCGACGTCGATCACCACCGTTTCATTAAATGGGTCCGCAAGAAAATTAGAAGTTGCATCAACTCCGCCCTCCCCAGAGATGTCTTCACCTGAAAAGAAGACAAGAGAAAGTTAATATCAATTTGATGTTAATTTTCATAAAGAAAATGTGAAGATAATATTTACCCATGGCCGATGGCATGTATCTTGCGTCTGCAGCCTGTATAGCTAAATCATCTCTTAATGATGCTAGACAAGCTGTCATACCTGGAGAAGAGGGTGCACCAACTGACACTGGCGGGTAGTCTTCCCAGTCTTCACCCAGATCCACTCGAGGTTCATCGGGTGGAATTTTGCTGGAAATACTTACAGACGAAGGAGGGGTTATTCCCATTATTTGTCTGGATAAAGGTATTCTTAATAGGCTCAGCCTCGAAGGCGATCTCAAAGCACTACCAGTAGCGGTAGTAGCAACAACAGTCTCGAGCAAAGAATCTCCAGTATTGTCAGCCGAAACTATGGAGGTTCCCTCTCTAAAAGGCGAAGGACCTCTGATCAAAGAATCATCCCTAACAGGGGAAACGACAGGCTCACTCCTAGAAGCCCCCTGGTGGAAGCCCTTTTCGGACCTCGGGCAGTCTTCTTCTTGCGGGGGGAAGGCTCTTTCAGAGTGGAAGCCTTCCGTTTTTGGGGGATAACGAGAGGCTCTGCTGGCGGAGCTATTACGCCTCTCGGTATTATCAACAAGAACTCGTCTGCCCCAGCGGTGTCTTCATCTTCATCCGAGGAAACAAACAGAATCTCCTCCCTCGCAGTGGATCTATGGGAGGGTATCCAAAAACTTCCATGCGCATCAAATTTGTGATGGAAGGTATTGATGGACGCATAGAACTGCGCGTATGAGTGCAGAATGAGCAACTCCATGGAGAGAGAAGTCGCGGGCACAGCGAAAGTTACACCAGTACAGCCCGTAATGAAGTATCGCCATCCTCTGGCTCCATCAATAAGTCCACCTTTGGACTTGAAACTGGTGATGGGATTCCCCATATGCAACTGGTTATACCCAAATTGCCTGGCGAACCGACTGGGCAAATAAGGCTCTAGGTAGCAATGGTCCTTACTTCTGTACAGCAAATGGGAAGGTCTAATGCAGACCAACCAGTAGAATGCTTCAGGAGAAAGAATGGTCCTCCCATGGCCCTCATCCTTAAGTTTTGTCCCCTATTGATTGATATGTATGGGGGGAGACGGTACAGAAGAGCTTCCAACCGTGGGCAAAATTTAATGCTCGCCGGCAATCTATGACGGTCGCCACGTTCCAAAGAAAATTCTTGTAGTTCAATAAGAAGTTATTTCCCGAACTGTTGGCAGGACCGGGAGACATCACCCTGGTGTTGTGAAGAATTAACCATCCCATCAAGTATAGGAATGATAATTCCACTCGGGGAAATCCTTTACGCTGCGTATCATCAGCTAGCAGCCCATCAGTAATGGCCCTCAGGCCAGCTTGTATTCTACACACCATGGCAGGGAGCAGGCCCAATCTTGCTCCGAATACCAAATGCACTGCGGGCCATAAGGTGTTGCGATGTATGCGATCAGCAGACGCAATGCCAGGCACTAACCATCGGCGTTGCCAGACAGAGAGGAAGCCAGCCAGTTGAGCTTCCCTTGACAGAGGCTTGCGACAATGCCTCATATAACTTAAGGCTTTTATGCTTGCAGGATAACCTCCTATCTCCTCATCGAGAGTATAATCTGGAGCCCCTGCGTCTTTAATAAGGTCATCGACCGTGTTGGCACTGAGCATGCTCAGAAGGTTCAAGGGCTTATCTCTGCTATCTACAACTTTGTCCGGCTTAGCGTTTCTGGCATGATGGAAGAAGAGGTAGACTACCCACTTGTTGATATGAGCCAAATCAGAGGGCTCTTTGTAGAAAGTGGTGCAGGCAAGATAGTGGCAAATCAGCTCATGGTACACTGCCACCGCCCGAAGGTTTGTATCCCTCAGCTCCCTGTTTGTGGGAACGTACTCCTCATAAGGAGTGTCTCCCATTGGCAGCTTGGAAATCTCCTCTATCTCATGTAGGGCCAAGCCCAACTTACCTAGCGGAGTGGCAAAAGTCTCGGTAAGCGAATTGTATCGCTCCATCAAGGCTAAGAACAAGTTAGGGTTGACAGGCAGCCCAACACTTGTGGCGCTCACAGCCGCGAACAAGCCAATACTTTCCAGCTCCGTTTGGAAGTGCTTCAGGGCCCAGGCAGTTAAACTGGCCCATCGAAGATTCCCAGGGCTAAGCCATCCACTGGTCTGAGGGTTGACCTTAGGGTACACTCCTCCCTGCCCCATAAAATCATTGCAGAAGGTCGATATCTGGATCGGCTGGATCAACGAAGTATCCTCACTCGGGATGCTACCCGGTAGTAATCCCCTAAAAGGCATAACTGGGCCTGAAGGTCTGCTCATATAGGCCCCTCGGTTCAATCCTTTGTTATATAAAATCTTCCCCGGTCGGCCGTGAAGATCTGGAGTCAGAGTCCACATCATCTTCCTAGAATATGTGGCATAGAAGAATGCCGAGATAGGGTAATCCCTGGGCATCCTGGGCAGATACATGACCGTGCCCTCAGCAGTAAACACCCAATCCTCCTTCTTGGTTTTGGTCTGGGATTGTTTGTCGATGACATCCCCGAACAAGAAATCTGGTTTCTTATACTCTGTCCCGTCTATGTATGTCAGGGGCTCCCCACTAATCATATTCAGCAGCATGCGTTCTCCTTGGGACGAGATCAGGGTTCCCCGTTCTTCAGGATAATTGGCGCCAGAGATGGGGAATGTCACATGGGACAAATCCTCCAGATAATTGGAGTTCAGCATTCCGGCAGCAGAGCCCATCACTTCAGCCAAAGAAAGGATCTGCAAGTCCACTGCAAAATACAAGAAAACAAGTCAGTTTTACGCTAGACACTACACTCTTGCAGAATACGCCAAAAATTAACAGTCTGAGCTTTTACGCCAGACTGCAAAAACTTGAGTCTTACGCTGGAATCTATTTTCCATTGCGTAAAACTCAAGGTTGGCAGTATCTAACAGTCTGAGCTTTTACGCCAGATTGACAAAGTTTGAATTTTTACGCCGGAATTCATATCCAGCGCGTAAAACTCAAAGTTTGTAGTATAAGCCAAATCTCAACAGTTTGAGTTTTTACGCTAGACTGCAAAAATTTGGAGTTGTTACGCTGACACATTAGGAATGTGGGCGTAATAATAAAACATCTTTGTGCATCATCTTCCTCGAAGAGGTTCTTAGCACAGTAGATGACCTTGCGCATATACGCATAACGTGTGCGAAGGGTTTTTCCTCTCGAAGTCTTTACCTGTAATATCCGGAGCACAACTCGACGGTGGAGCACTGCGTTCAGATCGGGATTCGCTCAGCCTAATGGGAGTTGCTCGTGCTTGAGCAGTGGGGCGAGATGAGGAAGCGACCTTCTTTCCCTTAGCAGTGAAAGCTTTTTTGGGTGCCATGGCGAATCTGAGTTCTCAGGAAAGAGACGAAGAAGAAAGGCTTTTTGGAAAGCAAGGGTTTTGCGAAGACAGATAAAGAGTTTCTCTCTCAAGACCTTGGGCTATTTATAGAGTTCAGATAACTCTTCGAATCCCTAACCAAATTCGATATTTAATATTCGGTTATGATTTGGGACCACATCAGCCTATCATTTGAAAAAGAAGACGGACAGTTAGTGGATCCAGATTTTATGCGCAGAGCAGATCTATGATTTTTACGCTCAGAAGCTTTTTCGCTCAGAGGTTATAAATCTGGTTTTACGCTTAGGAGCTTTTACGCTCAAAGGCTACAAACCTACGGTTTTACGCTCAGTGGCTACAAATCTACGATTTTACGCTCAGAAGTTTTTTTACGCTCAGTGGCTACAAATCTACGATTTTACGCTCAGAAGTTTTTTTACGCTCAAAGGCTACAAACCTCCGGTTTTACGCTCTAAAGCTACAGATGGCCAATTACAAGGGTTTATGCAGAAAATGCTCTTTTTATGGCTATAAAATATTCTAAGTGCCTGAAACACACAGAATTCAGCATTGAAGATGACTCTTCTTCTTGGGCTATGGGAAGTTCATCCGAAGTCCAGTCAGAATCTTTTACAAAAGTTCAAGTATGGCCTGTTCGACAGACATTTCTCGCCCTATTTCAAGGGATTTTTGGGGAAACCATTCTTGAAGATGATGGTCTGAACATGAATTCTTCGTATCAGAGAAGTGACAGTTCAAAAATTCTACGCGACTGCTCGTCCAAAATAGCACGACAGTGTGGATCTTCAAGATAACTTAATGCTAAGGAGCTTTCTACGCATCTTCCATTACGCATAAAAGATGGGACGTGATCAGATAATCATTTATCAGAGTCAGCGTAAAATTATTCAGACTTTCTCACAGCAAATATGGCAAATCATCAGATGCGTAAAAGAAGACAAGTCTATTAATCATGATTACATATGATAAAAATCCAGTTTACAAAGGGTTTTTCATCTTCATGATTACATATGATGGAAATCCTTTTTTTTCTACAAAGGGTTTCTCATTCTCATTTAAGATCATACCGGGAATCTGTTTTGCCAGGTTCTCATATTGGTGTAGATCTTTTTCGTCTTCTACGGCACTTCATCGTCTTCTGCGGACGATGAACAAGAAAATGATTAATGGCAGGAGGATATAGAATTAGGCATGTATCAATTACTCAAGCCCACCCTCCATGTGCCATGGCAGGCATGCCCTAAATTTGTGTTAGGGATTCAGACCCAACACAATATTGGAAGACAGGACCAAACTGCCTACCATCGTCCAGCACCATAATGGGAAAGAATACAATTTGCAAGCTGTGTGGCCAAATAAGACCCTTCATTTCTCCTGGACGAATCGCCATATGAAATTGTTGATTATCCCGAGCAAAGGAAGCTATGATATCCTTCAATGTTCCATCATTGCAGAGGATATTTGCTCGAAGATGCTTCTTTTTTTGGTTCCTTACAGGCTGGAAGAGCATGATCTTCTTCTTCCTCAGGCCAGCCCAATGGATCTCGGCAACCATCTCTTTTGGTGAAGGATGTGTGGAAAAACAGGTTCACTCACTTGCCTTTACATAGGCAGAAGAGAACACATCAAATCCCAACAAATTCCTAAAAAATTGCCGAGAAATCAGCCTCGCAGAACGAGTCAAATTTGACCGTTTCATGCTTCATTCAAAGTGTTTTAAATTTTGAGGAATTTGAAAACTTTGAAGGGGGTCTTGTAGAAGCATGAAAAATACGCTGAGGAGTTATACACGTAAAATCCCCAAATATGCATGAAGCCCGCATAAAACAGAGCTCCAGCACTGGGTGGCATAAAATATGACTTCAGAGCCATTGGCGTACAACAGAGCTTCAACGCTGGTCCGCGTAAAACAGAGCTCCAGAACAACCAGCGTAAAGCAGTCCTTCCAGACTGCTTCGGTGTAAAAGGGTTGCTATATCGCCACGTCGGCGTAAAACCTGTCTGCTTTTAATACAGCGGGAAGTTGTACGAGGAACTCTTCATATTCCTCGAATGAACCTGTCAAACGAAGCAGTGAACCTGACTCCTGACAAAGAGTACTGTACGGTGATTGAGAGGACGGTTGTAATGATGACTCTGCACAGAGCCCCAGACTGTCGTCTAGTGACATAACCCTTGATATAAGACGTTGTTTATGCATTTAAGGAATACGCTGCCTATTCTACACAGGCAGAGACGAGCTTTACACTCAGGATGAGACGAAACCAACTGCCACTTCAAAAGCTGTTCTTCGTACAGAACTCGAGGCACGTCTCTGCAGTTAATACGCGAGATGGGGGCAGATCTCTGCATTTAATGCACGAGATTTGGTTCTACTTTTAATGACTGGGAGAGCTAAAATTAGGGCTAATATGCTCACGTCACTATCCATGCATATTACGCCAACCAGGCTATTTTCAACTATAGGAGCACGCCGTACGCTATCTCCTTGAAATACGCCAACCAGGCTATTTTTAACTATAGGAGTATGCCGTATGCTATCTCCTCGAAATACGCCAATTCAGGCTATATTTGCAAGGTACGCAATAAGGCTATTTGGCCCTGAATACGCTCAAGACCTCGGTCAGCAAGGATAATTGGCTAGTTTACGCTGGTTACCTATTAACTATGCAGCATCAAGTTTTACGCATAATTTGGCTTTTACGCCAACAAGACAGCTACTTGGCTTTTACGCCAACAAGATAGCTACTTGGCTTTTACGCCAACGAGATAACTATCTGGCTTTTACGCCTACGAGACAGTTATTTGGCTTTTATGCCAACCATCTTTACGCGAGGGGCAGTTACCTACGCGGCTTGCATGCCGTGATCTTCGAGAAGCATTTATACGCGTCACCTCTTAATGGGACACGTTCACACGCTGATTCAGAAGATCATCCAGACGTGGGTAGCAGTTGTTATAACCGTCGCGTAAAAGGTGCAACTCTCTCCACTAATCGACTTTTACACCGACTGATCAGTTACTGTGACTGATCTCTATAAATAGAGATATCCAGTCACAGGATAGAGGGGGGAGAGGATCGAGGATCAAGATCAGAGATCAAGAGATTATAGAGAGAGCACAGACAGAGAGTGTTGATTGATAACTTTGGCAACGAGAGTTCAATCCCTCCTGTAATCTTTGAAGCTTCTTCTTCTTCTTCTACAGCACTTCTTCGTCATCGTGTGGTCCAAGAGACAAAGTGATCGACCACAGATCAGACTCCTATAGCAATATTTTCCCAGAATTATTTTTTTGTACTTAACATCCTCGTATAGGATTAATTGTACTTCTTTTTCTTGTTTGCAAACAAAGAAAGGGTTTCGTATAAACCTAGTTTTATTTCTTCTGTTTATCATCAAACAATATATATATATATTAATCAAAAATAATTATATTCACTAAATTTTATTTATATTTTGTTTAGATCTTCCTAAGCTACCATGACGGAGAAAAGCTTGAGAGACACAAAATATTCTATAGAAGGTACAAATTACTATTAATTTGCATTTTAACTTATATTATTTATTGCTAATTGTGTTAGTATTATCTAATATTATTTTATTGAATTTTCTTTTAGGTTTATCAAGTTGACATGGAGTTGATCAAAAAGTATTGTTTGATTATTGTAATTGAGTACTTATTTTTTTGAAAGTTTATCAAGTATTATTATGGTTGAAATTGAATCACTTTATTTTATTTTGTTTATTGTAAATGTTTGTTATAACTGTTGTTTGTTGTGGACAATTTGGTTATGCTATGTTTTTGATGCATCTCAGACGAATGCTTCTGAGACTTGATGATGGAGAAAAGTATGAATGATGATGATTAATTTGAGGAGCATTGTCTGACCAGACTTGTTTTAGATTTCTTCTCTCCTCTATTCAAATTTTGTTAATTCAGGTTAGTGTATTCATAATACTTGTTATAATTTTACTATTAATCATATTAGAGAGATCTTTATTGTATTGTAAAGCTTGTGGGAATCTTTTTTTTAACAATAATCGATGGTGTATTCAAATATGAAAAACATTTGTGGAGATTGCACAAATACAGTACAAGCAGTTTAAATTGATAAATTTTGATGCTGTATTCCTATTTTAATGTAATGACTTTAAGTCAAGAAAGTAGTTTATATTGTTAATATTATATAGTTATGAAGGGTTGGGTTGTTATCTCCAGGGTGTTGAATCTATCACCCCCAATATAAGATGAATCTATTTGATTCTGCTCAACCTTTGTTGGACATTGGAGTTGTTAACATTACTTCTACAGAGATAACCAAGAGGCATCTTACAACTATGGGAAAACAAATATTGTACATTAGATTGAACCTAATATAGGTAAAACTACATAAAAGTTAACAAAAAAGAAAAGGATAACTATTGTCCAAGCTAAATCCCAACAGTGGAAGTTGAAATCTACAAGGAAAAAAGATCAAAAGAAATCCTCCTCCACCATCTTCCACCGTGTCCGCATCGTTTCCACCACCATCCGCACTTGGAAGTCCCCCACCGACGATACCAACTGCATCGTCATCTACTACACCATCCTCTGCGTGGTCTGCAAGACTTCGCGCACCATGGTGCTGTCTGCTCTATCCTACGTGCCTTTCACAATACCATCGATGAGTGCGACATCTCCATGGACTCCTTCCTCAACGAGCTTCACGAAAAGGAGATCTCTCTCTCTCTCTCTCTCTCTTTATATATATATATATATATATATATATATATATATATATATATATATATATATATATATAAAGCCCCAGAACCAGAATACTAGAGAGCGGGGGCAAACAAAGCCAGTTACGTATACCAGAGTACTCCAGTACCCCAAGATACGGTCACGGCTGTGAATAGACATAGGGGATTAATACTATAATCCAACAGTCAATCCTAGGTCAAGCAATCCTAATGACTCAATCACAAGCACGGATCCACAATATACAAGATTATCGAAAGCAAGATAGTAAAGCATCCCAAATCATATATATATGGATGATCATGAAGCTAGTAAATACAAAATAAAGAAGTAGCAAAAAATAAGTCATATATGATCAACTCTAGCTACAGCCTAGAATATGCTAATCATGTTATATACTGTAGGCGATATATTAAGTCCAAAATACGAGATAAATAGGTGCTCGGGGCTAAACGCCACAAAAGAATATGTACAACAAGTGGGAGAACAAAATATAAACACGCTCAATCGGTCTGGTGCTCACCATCCACGGGAATGAACGGAAGATCCTCCGGCTCTGCTACCGGATCTGGCCAAGCAAAACCAGTGGGGTCATACCCCAAATAGCAAGTACCCCAAAAGAGGCCAAATTATGAACTAAAACCAGCATGCAATACAAAACTATAATATCCTAAACAATAGGTAACCATCAGAGATAATATAAAGTACACCAAGAAACAGGAAGAAAAATGGGAAACATATAAAGAAAACATGACATGTGGTATATACGAGAATAATGTAAGAAAGTACTGGATCATGTCAAGTGAACAGGAATATGTAAGTAAACAGAAAACTAGTAGCATATACAGGGATCATGTAAGCATATACCGGGTCATGTCAGGGAACATGAATATGTAAGTAAACAGGAACAAGTAGCATATACAGGAACATGTGGCATGGCATGAACATGAAACATCTAAGTAAGCAAGATAAGAGCAAGTACAAGATCTAGCAAAAGCAAGAATGGACTCTATCCAATAACTATGGCCAATCAATAGTACGGCTTGCTACATTAGCTAACTAGGGTTATCACAAATCCTGGTTATTAACAAATGCAAAACTGAGAATTTTCTATGGTTGCATGCCTTGCAGTGTATCCAACCTATTCGGACCATAATATCAATAACTATAGTAAACAAGTACTGGTTCCCCACTCAACGGTGTGCTAGAAATGTGCCCCACTTGACAGTGTACTACAAATCTATTCTGGCTGACATTAAGATAATGAGATTGCATGCAACATAGAGATTCTTCCCTCTCGATGCTCTAATCATTAAAGCTAGTTATTAATCCTTGGCAGTTTATTTCAGGATTCTGGGTATGAAATTCTGCAGAATCCATCCTAGACATGATGCTCCCCTCATGGATAGACAAGACTAGACAATGATTTGGCAAGCACAAGAATAAGACTAGACTAGAAAATAACAACACGGTTATAAGCATGACTAGTGTGCATTATAACAAGCCACAACAGGTAATATACAGGTCAGGTATCGGGAGTGCATTATTACGAGTTACTGTCATGCAAGTACGAGATAATGAGCAGGAGTACACCATGACGGGTCACTATTAGGCATGTACAGGACAATATTCAGGAGTGCACTACGATGAGTCACTATCAGGCATGTACGAGATAATGAGCTGGAGTGCACCAAGATGGGTCACTATCAGGCATGTACTAGACAATTAGCAGGAGTGCACCATGATGGGTCACTATCAGGCATGTACTGGGCAGGTGTATAATGTGTAGGTGTCCCCAAACTATACCATGTAATATGTACTGGTCGGATATATAAAGGGTAGGTATCCCCTAACTATACCAGGAGGCGAGTCTGGACATATGCATAAAGGGTAGGTGTGTCACACCCCAGTCCCAAAATATGTAGGACTAGAAACACGTAAGCATGCCAGCCGCATGTATATGGCAACTCCAATATATGGAAACCATAACACATGCGTACGCTGTATTATGAATGATAATTCACAATTGGTATAAATATATGTCACAAGTCATATGGCATAGTCTAAATCTCATCCACAGAAATCATAAAGAAATAAATAACTAATAACCAAGTAACTAAATCTTAATATGAAGTATCTAAGATGATAGTCGGATGGAAATAAATCCACTGCCGAACTAGAATATAAGATAAATAAAACAATGTACAACAACTAATAATCACGAGGCTCGAAGAGAAGACTCCTCGAAATATAAGTAGCTAGTCCGGATCTGCGCTCCTGCTAAGTCATGAATGTCTACACCTGAAAAGGGACCAGGTCCTCAGAGGGACATAACAAGATACATAGAAGCATGCCAATAAGTACTGTAAAATAAACATCCAATGGATCGCCTAACCATCTAAGTGAATGCAGTTTAAGAACAACTATCCCAACGCGTGGGCTATCTGGCTAAAATGGGATTGACATGATTCTCTTGGAGATTCAGGAGTCTAAAAAGCATGTCATCTTTTGAACGGCAGAGGTCGCCTGATAATATATAATATATAGTGGTCATCATGACCGCGCATCTCCGGCGGAACGTACGGGTTACACAAGAAAAGTGCAACGGAGCCCACACTTCTTACTTGTTGTTCTCCCCACCCTATGCTCTAAGCATGTCATATCCATGACACGATAATACCTCTAATAACTGCCAGGTCTATTAGCATACAAAGTTTCTATCAACAGTTATTCTCTATCGTACGTCCCATACGTACAGGAGGCCAAACCCTACACGCGAGTCTGTGATCTATATGAGACTCACAACTCGTATAAGAAATGTGTTACGGCCAATGAAACCTAATGATGCCTCATGATAATAGGGTGGTCTCATAAACTAGGTCACACGCATATACATAATAAAAATAGAATACGACGTCACCGTGGTTGCACCCAAGTTTCCTTGGACGCACAATTTATATAGCAGTTAAAATATATGAATTAAATAAGAAGAAATAAGATGCATGCAATATATGGAATATAAATTATAGTACAATGGCAGGGTATACTTGCCTGGCAAGGAAGCTGCATAGTACCAATAACCTACTCCAGAAGTCGCGCAGAATGATCCAATATCCTATATACATATAATATAGTATAATACAACATCAACCATTATACTAGCAAATACACAACCATAATTACACTGAACTCAGAGGGTACGCTAGGGGTGATACTAGTCAACTAATAGGGTCAAATGCGCGTCTAATTACGCGGGTGTCGCGTCTGTAATTGCTGTACAAAATTAGACAGTCAAAATAACACGGGTCTCGCCAGTACGTCAGTGTACATAAGGCAGTCTTCTCACAGTCATTCAGGTCCCATGGTCAAAGCAATTACGGAATATCCGTAATTAATACTAGGGTCTCATAGTACATATATACATATATATATAGTCCTAATTAGCATTTAATTACTTATAATATACATGTATACTATATATATATGTATATATCAACCAATAATTATATGTATACCAAATTGAATAATATACATATACTAAATATATATATATAAATATACCAAACTGAATAATATACGCGTACGCGTACGAGTACGTGTACGCAACACTGGGTTCACCGACACGGGTCGCACAACGCACATCACATAAACTATCATGAAATGACATGCTATCCTAATACCATTCACACACGTATTCATAGAATTATGAGAGGGCAGTTCGAACCTGCGCTAGCGTGCACATGCACGAGATCGACGATGACGACGACGACGACGACGACAGCGACGATGACGACGATGATGATGACGATGATGATAACGACGATGACGATGATGATGATAATAATGATGATGGGGATGATGCGGATGGTAATGGTGATATTGTTGTTGTTGATGATGATGATAGGGTGATGATGATGATGATAATGATTGGAGATGATGATGATGGTGATGATGGGGTGATGAAGATGTGGATAATGGGAATGGCTTATTGCTGGAGTCCGGCGAGAAAGTCGACAAGGGGAAGAGGGTGATGGGTTCAGGGAGGAGATGGTGGTGGTGATGGTAGGGATGATGATGATGATGATGATGATGATGGGAGGTTAAAATCTGTCGGAGTCCGACGGGGAGGAGAAGGCTGAGCAGGGAGAGGAAAGAGGACAGGGTGCAGGGAAGGAGAGGGTAGCGGTGGTGATGAGTGGCTCAGGGAGGAAGGGAGAGGAGGCTCTGGTGGCTCGTCGAGGTCGGGGTGATGGGAAGACCGGAGAGGAGTCGAGCGGGGAGAGGAGTCGATGGTCGTGGTGGTGGAGAGAAGAGGTGGCCGGGGAAGACGACGTAGTGCGGGTGAGGTCGACGAAGATGATGACGGAGGAGGAGAAGGGGAGGATGAAGAGACGAGGTCGAGGAGGTCAGGGCGAGGCGATCACCGGAGATGGGGGTCGTGCAGGCGGTAGGGAACTGCTTCGGCGGCTCCGCTGCTTCGGCGAGCTCGGGTTGACAGGGATGAAGGAGAAGAACGGGGTCGGGTTGATGTTAATGGTGATGGTGGTGGCTGTGCTCAGGCGGGTCCGGTGCAGTCGGCGGAGGAGGCTGGGAACGGTGCAGTCGGCGGAGGAGGCGCTCGGGGATCAGGTGGGCCGGTGGTTGGGAGCTGCTCCGACGGGACTGCTGGTCTCAGGTCGGCGGAAGGAATGAAGGGGATGATGAATAGTAGATGGGAAGGGGTCGACTAGGTCTAGCATAGGGTTTGGGGTTTTGGGAAAAAAATAACGGAAAATGAAAAGTGATATATATATATATATATATATATATATATATATATATATATATATATATATATATATATATATATATATATAGAGAGAGAGAGAGAGAGAGAGAGAGAGAGAGAGAGAGAATTTGGATTTGGGGTTGACCTAGGTAGGTGGGCTTGGTCAACACCCTACTTGGGATGGGCTTGGCTTGTCATGTAGGTATTGGAGGGCTATAATTTGCATTGTTTAAAATGTAAGGCTAGGGTTAAATGAGGGGGGTGAGGTTGTATGTTGCACATACCAAAAATCGTGAAGAAAATTCATATGAAGGAAAAATGGGTTTCTTTATGTGTTGTTGTCCAATGGTGTGGACACCTCAATGCACTTTTGCATAAAAGTGCCCAACAATTGAAAAATTGCACAAAGATAGAAATTGAATTAAATTAATTAAAAATTAATATAAATGGTGTTCTAAAATTAATTAGAAGTACATGGGGCTAAATTTAGGTGAGACACAAGCATCATGGACGTAGAAGACTCAGTATAGAATATTATCATAAATTGGGTTGCACAAAATGGGTCAAGATTGTGTCTCCAATTTCGATTGGAACGCACAAGGATACAAAGTTAAATTTATTCGGAATTAATTATAAACGTCCGTGACGAATATTGTGCGACTAAAATATAGCATAAGAGAGCATAATTTTGAGTTACACAAAGGTCAGAATAGAAGGCTGACATGTCTAGGACAAGGGGTAAAATTTGTAGGAAGGCAATGGCTAGTGTAGTGCTCCAATTATCGAAGCAACGGTAAAGTGCGCTAGGTGATATAAATATTGCAAAATCGTCTAAAATAAAATATTCTATTTCAAATTGGATTCAAACTAGCCCTAGTCTCTCTATCTAAGCCTAGTAGGCCTAATTTTGGGTGAGATGGTTTACAAGGTGTCCCCTGTAGTGCCCCGCTCCGCGTAGGCACTATGTACAAGTGAGATCGCCTTGCTTGCTCGAACGAAAGTCTTCTCGGAGAGTTTTCGACCGATTAATCAAGGTGAGTGGGCAGAACTGCATTCTCTGATTCTCGCATGCCTTAATAATGAATCTGAGTTTTTGAATGCTTGTTGCTTAATAAGATTGTTTCATAAGAAGAATGATAGAATCGACTCGGTATGCTAATAAGAGAACTCACATAGCTTGTCATTAAAACGAATCTGCTTGCTTGCCTAATAAGAGAACTAGAATGCTTGTCTGAAATGAGATAGAACCTTGCCTGCTAATAACAAGAGTTAAAAGGATTGCTTGCACTTATTCTTGATGTCGTATGCTAGACTGGAATACTTAAATGCTTGTCCACAAGAGATAGAATTTGCATGCTAGAGTTATAAGAACTGTTCTTGCTTGTTACTTGTTTAATGAGTTAGCTTTGCTTGAACATGCTTCATTGATTGCTTGTCATAAGATGGAACTTGGTGAATGGCGTGAGCTTGTGAATCTAGACTAATAGTCCACCCTGAGGCTTAACACACCTTACTTACGGGAGGGTGTGACTATTAGGCAAAGTGTATTGAGAGTGAGCTTCGGCTATCTGGACTTGATAGATGTGTTTGCTTGCTTGTTCTGGTTTATGTGCATATCTTGCATTGATAGGAGCTTGTATTTATGCATTGGTCAGGACAACTTGTGCACAAGGTTATCTCTCGGGCGGTCCCTGGGGCACTGGGGATCGTTCGGCCTAGGAGAGATCTAGATACCCTGAGGCTTAACACACCTTACTTACGGGAGGGTAGCCGCGACTCGTCTATTAGTATGATGGGCTTGTACGTCCTAACTGCTAATCCCGTGGAGGGGACCATCATGTAGTTAGGGCGCATGCTAGGCTAGTCTTCTTGTATACCTAACTGTTTGATGCAGGGACGAACAGGAAACTAGAGAACTGTATACTTTATGTTATGCAAATTATTGCTAACTTGTGTGTCTGCTGCAGGGATAACCGCTCGACCGTGGGTAAGAAATATGAGTTTATACATAAGCCTGCTTATTCATTTAGTCTGCACCGTTGAGTTTCTATTAGTACTTCATGTATATAGATATGTTGCCTTAAATGCTTGAAGATATGACAGTCCACTTGATATGTTTGCCTCAATTCGATATGCTCAGTCTGCTAAATAAGCTTTGCCCCAAAAGAGTTAGATTATGATACACAATGCATGTTGCGCACGTCCCGATGAGAATGATTGTCCTGCGGGAGAGCTGCAACGTGGTGATTCATATTCAGCGGGGACAATTGAGCTTGCGGGAGATTGGGGCGTTGCTTGGATGCTTGAGTATCGAGTATACAAAACTATTTCAAAGTTATGTTTCAAAAAAGATGTAATATGACTCTGCTAGAACTGCATGAATCGAACTTAGGTAAAACTAGCAAGACCACTAGAAATGCAATGTTTTGCCACAAGTCTACTTAGTGTGGGTCTCAGGGGGTGTAGCTTCTGTTCAGTTGTTTTATCTCACCAGTACTTGCATAAAGTGCTAACCCACCAACAGTTTGCTTGTTCTCAGGTGCTCGTTCGTTCGGGAAGCGATAGCCGTGCCTCATCCCAAGGAACCGAAAATCTGGAGTCGATGCCTTGAGCCGTATCGAGATTGAGCTGCTTTTGTATAGAGGGACATAATGTATGGAACGGTGTCATTGTAATCGTAAGAAAGAGTGCTTGAGCGATTTGTAATCTCGGCCATGCGCCGCTTGTAACACTTCTGAATATCAATAAAAGAGCTTGTTTCATGTGCCATTGTGTTCTTTACTTTTCTGCAATATATGTGTGCCGCTACTTCAGTATTTAATAGCTTACTTGCCCTTGTTCAAAGCTTTGGCCTTGTGCAAGCGCATCTTAGGCTTGCACGGCATCACGCCCGTGCGAGGACGGTCGGTTCCGTAGGGACCAAAGCGAGGACGAACGGCCCTGCGGGACCGGGGCGTGACATCCCCTAACTATACATGATGTCAGGTCTGACATGCATATAAAGGGTAGGCATCCCCTAGCTATACAAGTGTCTGATCGTGCTAAGAAAGTATCACGGTGAAATAAAATATCAAGAATAGACAAAATAGGCAAAATCAGGGTAACTCGGATCATCCGTCGGATCCCTCGGATCACCGTCGGATCATCCGTTCTGTCACAGCAAGTTAGTGGGCAAAAGTTTGGATCAACCGTCGGACTACCGTGGATCACCGTCGGATCATCCATTCTGTCACAGCAAGTTAATGGACCAAAGTTCGGATCATCCGTCGGACTGCTGAGGATCACCGTCAGATTATCCGTTCTGTCACAACAAGTCAGAAGGAAAAAAATTGGATCATCCGTCGGACTGCCGCAGATCACCGCCAGATCTTCAGAATGGTCACAACAACCCAAACTTAGAATAATTTTGAGACTTATTTGGGTCGTAAAACTTCGTTTTAACTCAAAATCTAGATTTTCAAAGGTCAAAATTGTATAGGACCAAATTTCCTACAACCTAGGAGCATTTGATTTCATAAATTTTGAGATTTTTAGATCGATTCCGAGAAATATGGCAAAAGTAGATTTTCAAAAAAATTAAAACTTGTCCGAATTTTCCAAAACTAAAAGTCACTAGGGTAGAAGCTAGGCACGGGTCTCAAGTAGCATATAAACTTGGTCTCGTGACAATCACTCTGATTATCGTTCACTGAGTTTCCTATCGGATAAATACCAGAATTTCTACAGGAAAAGTCAAAATCAAGCTCAAACCAATTTCTGAAACATGCACAGGGTTGGAAATCACTAGATAAAAATATTTAACAAAATAAATTCTAAGTATAATATATCAAGGAAAACAAAAAAAAGGTAATAAAATACTTTTGTTCAAAAATTTGGCAAGATGTACTCACCTAAAGTTGAGCTCCCAGCCTTAACCTTAAACTGCACCACCAAGAGGGGTTCAGAAATAACACTCTTTGGTCTCAAGACCAAGCTCCAAGCTCTCACGAGAAATGAAAAGAAAATAAAGAAGTAAAGAAAGAAAGAAAGAAAGAAAGAAAGAGAGAGGAGAGAGAAACTCAATTCATATATATATATAAGAGGTGAGTGATCAAAATCAAGCATCAAAATCCAGGAAATCATGATATCAAGAACTAAGCAGGAAACTCAGGTATATACAAAATCCAGGCAAGTAAATGGAACAAGAAATTTAAAAGCAGTTATCTATAGCTAACCAAATATCATACACAAGCTAGGATAAGATACGAAGGACACAAATGAGTATACCTCCTGAGTCGAACAAATAAGGGTAGCGAGCACGGATAGCATCCTCGTGCTCCCATGTCGACTCACCCGGTGAGTGATGGCCCCAAGACACTCAAACTAGTCGGATAGTCCGGTTCTTGAGAATCTTCTCCCTCTGGTCTAAAATAGATATGGGCTTCCCCTCGTACGACAGGTCGATAGCAACGACCAACTCGGAATGATCTAGGATATGGCTCAGATCTAGAATATATCAACGCAACTGATATGTGAAATGCGTCAATGCGAAGCGACGGTGGAAGAGCTAATCTATAGGAGACATCTTCTACGCACTCGAGAATATCGAACGGACTAATAAACCTAGGACTAAGTTTTCCCTGTACTCCAAATCTAATGACTCTATGGGTAGGCAAAATCCTAAAAAAATATGATCGCCGGCAGAGAACTCAAGATATCACTGATGCGAATCTGCCCAATGCCGATCCTGAGCTACTCTGAGATGCTCTCTGATCTTCCTGATAATCCAACTGACTAAGCAATCATCTCGGGATCAAGCATTTTCCTCTCACCAATATCATCCCAAGACAACGGTGATCTACATCTTCGGCCATACAATGCCTCGAAGGATGTCATCTGAATGCTCGCCTGGAAGCTATTATTATAGGAGAACTTTACTAAGTGTAAGTGATCCTCTCATGAACCACCGAAGTCTAAGGTAACGATCAAAGCATATCCTCCAAAGTCTGGATCGTACGCTCCAATTGACCATTTATCTGCGGATGGTATGCCGAACAAAACCTAAGATGAGTGCCCAAACTCTGTTGAAGGCTCTGCTAAAAATGAGAAGTAAACCTGGAATTCCTATCCGAGACTATGCTATATGGCACTCCATGCAGTTTGACAATCTGCCTCATATATATCTCGGCTAGCTGCTCAGTGGACTGACCAACTCTGAAAGGTAGAAAGTGAGCAACCTTTGTGAGTCAATCTACTATCACCCAAACAATATCTTTACCAGTCGGTGATCTAAGAAGACCGATCACGAAGTGTGCAACTTGTTGACAGATCTCTGATGCTTAGCCTTAACTTGTTGACAGGCTAAACACCGAGAGATGAACCGTGCTATCTTCCTCTTTATCCCATTCTACCAGAAGTGCCGACAAATTTTATGATATATCTTCGTCCCTCCCGGATGAACATAATACTGAGAACTGTGGTCCTCTAACATAATCTCGTGCCGGATATCTCCACTCGGCACATAAGTCGATTCCCGAACCTGAGAGTCCCATCCTCATGAATACTCAACTCTTCTAGGCGTCCTGTATCACACTCTGCTTTGAGTCGCTGAAGCCTGGCATCACCTGATTGTACTGCCCTGATCCTCTCGACAATGGTAGATTGAACCTGCAATCCTTCCATCAAGCCCGTATCACCAGGTAACACTACCGCGATGCCCATCTCTCGAAGATCCTCCAGGATATGACGCTGCTCCGTCAAGAAATTAGCTCATGCTCTCCTGCTCAAGATGTCATGCCTCAGAACTAGAATACTGGAGAGCAGAGGCGGACAAAGCCAGTTATGTACACCAGAGTACTCAATACTCCAAGATACAGTCATGGCTGTCTATACATGTGAGGGGTTTACTCTACAATCCAACAGTCATTCCTGGGTGAAGGGTCCTAGGTGTCTTAATCTCAAGCAAGCAACAAGTTACAAGATGTATGATCACCAAACGTATAATAGTAAGGCGTCCCAAACTATACATACACAGATGATCATAAAACTAGTTATAAAATAAAGAACTAGCAAGAGTACAATATTACATGATCAACTCTAGCTATAGTGTAGAATATGCTTTATATGTAGGCCCGCAACCTAGCATGTCAAGTTCCAAAACCCGAGCTAAACACATGATCGGTGGCTAAATGCCTCAAAAGTATAAGTACAAGATCAAGTGGGTGATAAAGAATTCACTCATGTCCTCGGGTGCTCCTGGTGTTCACCATCTTGAGGCATAGAGTACGAAGGATCCTGTGGCCCTGCTACAAAATTTGGTCATACAAAATCAGTGGGGTCAGACCCCAAAACAACAAGTACCACAAGGGAGCCAACTTAGAAAATAAACCAACATGCAGACAAATCAGTAAGAAATAACACAAGAAACAGTTAAATAAGTGCAGTAGGTAAAATAACAGTTAAACAATTCTGGAGTATTTCAGCAAGGATATCTGAAATCAGTACTCAGGTTACAGTTTTCTGGATCAGTTGTTAAACAAATCAGGACATGACTAGACTAAACTGAAAATCAAGCAACCACGATAAACCATTCCTATGGCTTGCTATCATTAGCTAACTAGAGTTATTATAGTCCTAGTTACAAACACATGCAGTTTGAGATTCCATACAGCCATATATCCTGTAGACTATCAGAGTTATCCAAGCATAAGGATATATAGAATAGATTATATCAGGTATAGTAATTTACTGGAATATGCAACACTCGACGGCGTGATGGAAGTATGCACCTCACGATGGAGAGCTCCAAATCCATCAGGTATCGATAAAATATCGGGATTGCATGTAGCCAGAAAATCTCTCTAGATGCCTCTAATTTATTATTCTAGTTGTTATCCTGGGCAAGTTATTAAGAATTTCTGACAATGGTGCTCAGGAATTTTCCTTAGACATGATGCATGACAGGACATGACAATAGCTTGACATGTGTATTCAGGATAGGAGCAAGCAAATCAACAATGAAAATTTATCTTATTAATTTAAGCATTTCAGTTCAGAAAATTCTAGCATGTCAGGAGTGTGCTTCATCGAGCCACTATCAGGAGTATCGGTACATGTCAGTTTAACTCAATACGATAAGCTATTATCAGGAATATCATGGCAAGTTTGGTATCGGGAGTACAAGATTAATAGTGTCAATACAATCCATGTTCAGGAAATTTTAGGTTCTGGCAGGTTGTCACAAATTGGGTTATAAGCAATTTAGAGAAAGTTTGCATTCACAATAAATAAACATAATAGGCTAAACAATGGAAATAGTTAAACCATAAGAGAACAAATCATAAGAAGCTAAGCTACTACAAGCATCATTGGCACATGGGGTAAGCTGGTCGCATGCAGCACACTTGTCGTATGGGAGATACAAAGTCCACTCCTCGGGACAAGGTGAGTGACAGACAATAAATAAAAAGTCAGGAAATTGACTGATATGTCAGAGAAGTGACCGATGTGACTGATCAAGAAAAGGAGTCAGAAAGAAAAGATAAAATGATAGAAAGTCATGTCAAGGCTGTGCTGAGTCATATGTTTGAAGAAAAGGGGAACACATAGCTCTGGGCCGCATAGAAGGCTCAGCCGCATGCTCCTCTTAGCTGCATATACACTAGGCCGCATAAAATCTTTTGAACTTAGAAAACTTTTATTCGTTCAAGTTCCATGCATTTGGCCAAGGGGCACATGTAAAGATTCAGTTATGCGTCCAACAAGATGGCCACATGCTGACTTGGAGCGAGAAGTCCAGGCCTCATACCAAGCGGGGCACTTTGAACTTCTTTGTCTCAGAACAACAAGTCTTAGCCATGGAAAAGCTCAAAGTCTGAAAACTTGTTTTCTCCATGAAATCCTTATTTCAAGTCCGAATCCAGCAATATAAAGTTCAAAATAGCAGGAAAACAAATGCTCATCAACATGGAACTACTAGTTTTAGAAAATATCTAGTTTTAAGAGTTCAAAACCAAATAAACTCATGGAAGCTATAAACTAGAAACTTAGATCTACTCCAACCAAGGCATTAAAATTAAAAATACCAAGAATTAAACATGTAGAGAAACTCATAGAGAACAATATAGAGCAATAAAAATATAAGAAAGCTAAATAAGTGCAATATAGCAAGTTCTTCCTCATTGGCAAGATGTACTTGCCTAAACCCACTACTAAACTACTACCACTACCCAAGGCAAGCTCACAGCTGGGTCTAGGGTTTGACCAAGGGGGAGGAAATGGAGAAGAAAATAAAGAAAGAGAAGGAAGTGAAGAAGAATGAGGAGGAGAGAGAAAGGAAAGGCTATATATATATATATATATATATATATATATCAAAGGGTGACTAACACTATTCATAATTCTCGAAATTATATGAAAGCAGCTAGAAAAATCTATAAATTACACGGGAAGAAATATACAGTTATAGCACACATATACCATATAAAATACAATAATACTAAAATAGTGAGAAGAGTCTCACAACTCTCACCTCCTTAGAAAAATTCCGTCCTCGAAATTTTACCAAGGTACATGGTCTATCAAGGTATCTCTAGAGATCAGGTAGGTAATAAAATAAGCAAGACCATACGATTATCAATCACATAATACGAACTACCTCGAACAAGACTAGCATGTACAAGACAAAATAAGGATACAAGATATACGAACAAATATACCTCATGAGTCAAACAAATACGGATATCTAGCTTGGATATCATCCTCGTACTCCCAAGTCGACTCGCCCGGTGAGTGATGCCCCCAAGCAACTCGGACTAAACAAATGGCCCGGTTCTTGAGAGTCTTCTCTCTCCGGTTCAAAATGGATACAGGTCTTTCCTCATAAGAAAGTTTGGTACCAATAACCAATTCTGAATAATCCAGGACATGACTCGTATCCGGTATATACCGTCGTAACTGGGATACATGAAAAATATTATGTATCTCACTAATCGACAGCGGAAGAGCAAGACGATAAAAAATATCTTCTACTCGCTCGAGAATATCGAACAGACCTATCTACCGAGGACTAAGCTTTTCCAGTACACCAAATCTAATGACTCCTCGGGTAGGCAAAATCTGAAGGAATACATGATCGCCGACAGAAAACTCAATAGGTCGCCGATAAAAATTGGTCCAATAACGCTGGCGATCTTGGGCTACTTTGATATGCTTCCGGACTTGCTTGATTACTTTCAACCGTCTGAGCTATCATTTTGGGACCACGCAATTACCTCTCGCCAATATCATCCCAAGCTACTGGAGATCTATACTTCCGGCCATATAATGCCTCGAACGGTGCCATCTGGATACTTGCTTGAAAATTGTTATTGTAGGAGAATTTGACCAAGTGCAAATGATCCTCACTCGAATCACCAAAGTCAAGGGTACATGAACGAATCATATCTTTTAGAGTCTGGATGGTATGCTCTGACTGACCATCTGTCTATGGGTGGTAGGTTGTACTGGACTTTAGACGGGTACCTAAGCTCTCCTGAAGACTTTTCAAAAAATAAGAAGTAAATATGGAATCTTTATCTGAGACTATACTAATTGGCACACCATGTAGTCTGAAAATCTGTCTCATATACATCTCATGTAACTGTTATATGGACTGACCAATTCTAAAAGAAAGAAAGTGTGCAACTTTCATGAGACGATCCACTATTACCTAAATAATATCTCTGTCGGCTGGGGATCTGGAAAGTCCTGATACGAAATCTATGGTGATATATGTAGAAGCATAAAAAATTATGCCTCTTGAAGATGGCACAATTTCCTACAAATAAACTTAGTAGGGAAAGAATGGCAAAATTTTACTCTGTTTTAAAGGATGACGCACTTTTAAGCTGCTTTCATCAACAAAGACAGGCACACAAATTACATGTCTGCTTTTCCCCCAAATATTAAATACAATAAATCTGACAGCTGGACATCAGTTGAGGAGTCAGAAGTTATCATTACAACTGAGTTGCAGCATGTAGCCCCAGGTGGTTGTTTATTGACCCATCTGCTGTGCCAACTTCAACAAAAGTGTGCCATCATGACTACTTCTTCAAAAATGTTCCGCTGTACCAACTTTTTTAAAAGTGCGCCATCATGGCTACTTCTTCAAAAGTGCGCCATCATGGTTACTTCTATAAAAGTTCACCATAATGGCTACTTCTTCAAAAGTGCGCCATCATGACTACTTCAACAAAAGTGTGCCATCATGGCCAACTTCTTCAAAAGTGTGCCACTGTGCCAACTTCAACAAAAGTGCTCCATCATGACTACTACTTCAAAAATGCGTCGCTGTGTCAACTTCTTTAAAAGTGCACTATTATGGCTTCTTCAACAAAAGTGCACCATCATGGCTACTTCTTCAAAAGTGTGCCATCATGGCCAACTTCTTCAAAAGTGCGCCATCACGGCCAACTTCTTCAAAAGTGCGCAATCACGTCCAACTTCTACAAAAGTGCGCCATCACGGCCAACTTCTTCAAAAGTGTGCCATCACGGCCAACTTCTTGAAAAGAGCGCTTGTATAGCCAATCTTTCCAAAAGGGCGCCAATCTCCAGACCACTTCTAAAGTACGCCTATGATCCTAACTGACAAAGAGAAGTTACGATTATGTGTCTTACATGCCATACTTCTCATGAAACATGTACAAACAACCGTCTTCCACGACCTATGCTTTCCTCGTATATGAAGCTACGTGTCAAGCAGGCAGTAAGTTGTGCACCTACTCATTAAGAACGTGAGGTATTAGTCCACCAAAACTGTACGCACAATGGTAAAATAGTACAGACTGTACAAAGTGTGCGCACTAGGGGTGCAAACGAGCCAAGCCGAGCCAAGCTTTCATAAGCTTGAGCTTGGCTTGATTAGAAATAACCGAGCTCAAGCTCGAGCTCGAGCTCGAGCTTGATAAAATTTTTATTTTAGAGCTTGAACTTGGCTCGAGCTCGTTTATATTAAGCTTGAGCTTGGCTTGGTTTGAGCTCGAGCTTGGCTTGATAAGCAAGCTTGATTCAAGCTTGATAAATAAGCTTGATAAGTTCAAACTCAAGCTCGTTAAGCTTGATTTTGAGCTTGTTCAGCTTTATTTCAAGCTCATTAAGCTTGATTTTGAGCTTAACGAACTTGATTTCAAGCTAGTTAGGTTTGAATTCAAGTACCTATAATATTAACAATTTATTTATAAAAATTCAATTTAAAAAGTTCCTTAATATCAATTATTAAGGACATATAATTATATACAATGCACACAACCATATTGTTATACAAACATGCATAAAATTAAAATTCAACAAAGAACAAATTAAAATTTAAATAACAAAATAAATTTGTAAACTGTCAGCAACGAGCTCCTAAATGAGCTTCTAAACGAGCCAGCTTACGAGTCAGCTCGCAAGCTTCTAAACGAACCAGCTCGCGAGCTCAAACGAGCCGAGTACTTCTAAGCTTGAGCTTGGCTCGTTTATTAAACGAGCTCAAAAATGAAGCTTGAGCTTGGCTTATTTACTAAACGAACCGAGCTCAAACGAGCTTTTATCAAGCTGAGCTTCGAGCAGCTTGCGAACGGCTTGCTCGTTTGCAGCCCTAGTGCGCACACTCTCATAACTGTTCCTAAACTCTATAAATACAAGATTGGTACGCCTTAAATAAAAAGGGGGAGGGGACAAAGGCATCGGTGCTGAGAATTTTTAAGTCTTTGAAATTTAAGAACAAAATGAGAGAAATAGAAGCTTGTCATATCGTTATTGCCAAAGATTTCTTATTGTCCAACTTTTTAAGTTGTTTACAGCATCCCTGTATTTCTTTATCGTCGTATGGTCCAAGGAGTAAAGTGATCGTCCGCAGATCAGATCTCTGCAGCTATAGTTCCCCAGAATCAATTGTACTTAGATTCCTGTTTAGGATCTCTCATACTCTTCTTTCTTTTTAATAGTATATAATACAAAGTATTGTTTAAGCTTTCTTCATCGCAAACAAGATAGCGGCTCTGTTGTAGACGACTTTCTCCTCTGACGAAAAGGTGATAGCTCAACTCGACACTGTATCGGTCGGTTCGATACAGAAGACCTTGGTCGTAAAGTTCGACTAACAAGCATACGAAGAAATACTCCATTCTGGGGATAGTGCTAACCCCTCATCCGTACTCAAGTCGAGGAAAACTCATAAAGTGTGGGTGCCCAAGCCTCGTCATACATATCCTAAAGTTGCTGCCAATAAGGAAAAAATTATTATAATTGACGAAAACTACTTAGTCAATTCTGTCAACAAAACTCAGGTCGATGACTTGGTGGACAACTCCCTTGCGTTAAACAAGGGATACAAATCGCACAACCCACGCAATATCAAGCAAAGGGTGATCCACATCCAAGCTTATGAATCCCTTGTGTTAAATAAGGGATACAAATTGTGCAAATCGTGCAATATCAAGCAAAGAGTGATCCATACCTAAGCTTTTGAGCCCGTGCATATTTATTTTAATATGTGAGGCAAACAAGTCATAGACACCGCTGTCCAGACCAATCTCTCTACAGGCACAAATAAAGTGTTAATCAGGAAGAATAATTCCCCTAACATCATGATTACGTGCACAGTAGAAGGAAAGTTATGCTCCACTTATCAGAAGCCTATTATTAGTGCACCACACTAAGACCTTCGTACAAAATCAAAGGCACGTAGACAAACTATGTCAACTTTGCCTACATCAAAAAAAATGCCAAATAGGGTCAACCTCTTTACAATATGCTGATTGTGTGCATGTACATAAGAGGAATGCTAGGAGCCGCTTCTTCTCATCCCTGAAAGACAAAATCTCAAGAGATGACAAATTATTTGCTAATCAAGCCAGCACCTCACTCTACACACAGGGACACAAAAATATGAATAGAAGATTCAATATATCTCATGTAAAGAGGCAGAGTCTGCCCTATTCCTGTCATGCCCCGATTTTGCCGAATCGTAGGGGCGTCCCCCGGCGTGACCGTCGTGCAGGCCTGGGGTTGCGCCCGTACAAGGATAAAGTATTTTTCATAACGAGCACATATTCAGAGTAGGCAGATAAATTGAAACACAGATTAAAATATGGAAAAGTTTTCTTTATTGATAATGAACATCTATTACAAACTCCTGAACGAGTCAGCTAATTTGCCGCACGGGCTTACAAAAGTGTTGACTCAAAATGAGATAGTAGTCCTGTACATTATATCCCTTTATTAAACTTTAAAATATATAGACCTCCGGGCTGGAGGATGGCTTTGCCACGGAGCTGTATTATGTACAGAGTTGCAAGCTCATTTCTTCAAGTACTTCAAAAAGCGGCACGATCAGGATGCGCCTACCGCTGGACTGGATCGGGAAGACGACTTCGGCTCCTCGCTCGGTTCGTCTTAGTGCGAAAAACCTGTTTCAACGAGGGTCAGTATGTCGAAACATACTGGTGAAGGCGAGTTAACCCAACTATACCAATAAACACGTTATTTTAATGAAGCATGCATATTTTGTGGGTTTCTATCTTGCCTTAGTTTATTTATAAGTAAGCAACATATAGAATTTACTGAAATAAACTTGCCACCGTTCAGTGGCTTTTACCTGTCCGTCTGAACCACCTGCACAATACTTACCATGCCTTCCCTGCCACGAAGACACAAGTTAGTTTGCAATAGGTTTAAATATACAAGATGATCACTGGCGTATGCTATAATGGACGATAGTCTTTGATGAGAATGGTATGCAACAAAAGTACAAGAGGTGTTGCAAGCCATTCTGCCAAGAACAAGAGACTAAACAATAGGCCTCGCCTGAACCGGATCGATGCCAGTGCCCCAGCATCGTCCGCGAGACTGTGACCCTGTGCACAAGTTATCCATGATCGAACAATATGTTTTCAAGTTAACAATTTTGTAGTTGAGGCAACAAGAGTACAAGACAAGCAACAATTCATGATTTGCAACATGAGTACAAGACAAGCAACAATTCATGATTTGTTTCCAAACAAACAAGCATGCAATATAAGTAATCGTTCCCAAGTTGAATGACAAGCAATGAAATCCAAGTCTATTCCCTTTTTATCTTGACATCTTTTAGTTATTACTTTGTATCGTTTGATCAAGGCAAAGAAGAATGCAAGATTTTTAGGGTGTGAAGCTTGGAAGCAGGGCTAGCTAATCGGGTTGGTAGCCACTCACTTAGATGGTTGAAAGGGAGAAGGAAAGAGGTACTTCAAAACTCCGCTCGTAAGTCGCCTATTGCTCGTTCACCTGCATCACGAACAGCTCGATCAATACCTCTTCCTCTCTTTCCATACTTGAAATTGAAATATAGTGCAATGAACGAAAATAATAAAATCTATCAAAACCGTTTAAGGAAAACAAGCAAATCCGAAAACTAACTCAAAGAACGAAAGCAACAAGCGACATCAAAATCCGAGGCAATAAAAGATAACAGCGGAGAGGTCCCTCCTGACTCTGCCGCTAAGTCGATCCCGGGGGCACGGTCCACTGAATATGGGAATCAATTCCGAAGAAGCAAATCCATAACGAGGACGAGTTCTTGTTTCAATCTATCCCGATCGAACGATACCGTCTTGTATTTCTTAGCCGTGCTCCCCGAATAGGAGGAACGGGGTGCCACATCCTACCCAACTAATTGGAAGTTTTGTCCCGAAACTTAGGAATATAACCTACCGTTAGAGATTATTTTGTTGGCGACGGCGATCATGACTCAATGAACAATCACGAACTGAATGGTTTGATTCTCGACAGGCTAGGCATAACCCAAGTTTCAGACGATATTTGTCGATTGTATGCCCCAGCTTTTTATAGAAATTACAAGGTTGGTTTGAATTTACTTTCTGCTTCCCGCCGTCATTGTGATGCTTTGCAGCGTTGTTTCCTCTCTCGTTGCTTTGGCGTTTGTGATTGTAGGTTGTTTGATAATAAACAGAAGAAATAAAACTAGGTTTATACGAAACCCTTTCTTAGGTTTACAAATAAGAAGTACTATTAATCCTATGCGAGGATGTTAAGTACAAAATTTAATCTGGGTAAATATTGCTATAGGAGTCTGATCTGCAGTTGATCAATTTGTCCCTTGGACCACACGATGATGAAGAAGTGCTGTAGAAGACGGAGAAGCTTCAAGGATTGCAAGAAGGAGTGGATGCTCGATGCCAAAATCGTCGATCACTGCTCTCTGTCTGTGCTCTGGATTCTTCTCTCTCAAAAATCAATCTCCTGACCTTTATCAAAAATTTGACCCCAGACCTCTATCAATAGAGGTCTCTATTTATAGGATTTTTAGTGACAGTAACCGCCCAGTCGGCGTAGAAGCCGGACAGTGGAGAGTATAGCACTTTTTACGTGACGGTTATAATAACTGCTACCCACGTATATATGACCTTCTGAATCTGCGTGTGACGCATGTCCCATGATGAGAAAATACGTATAACTGCTGCGAAGATCATGACATGCAAGCCACGTAGGTAATTGTCCCTTGCATAGAAAAGGTTGGCGTAGAAGCCAATAACTGTCACCATGGCGTAGAAGCCAAATAGTTGTCAGGTTGGCGTAGAAGTCAAGTGGTTGTCGAGTCGGTATAAAAGCCAAATAGGCGTAGAAGCCTTGTAGGCGTAGAAGCCTGATGCTGCACAGATAGGTAGCTAGCGTAAAAGATAGCCGGTCCTCCTTTCTTGACTGAGGTCTTGAGCATTTTTTGGACAAAATAGCCTGAGTTGGCGTATTCCGAGGAGATAGCAACGGCGTACTCCTTATAGCTGAAAAATAGCCAGGTGGCATATTTCAAGAAGATAGCGTACAGCGTACAGCGTGCTCCTATAACTGAAAATAGCCTGATGGCGTAATATGCAGAGGTGATGACGTGGACATATTAGCCGTAATTATGGCTCGCCCAGTCTTTGAAAATGGAACTAAATCTCGTGCATTAAATGCAGAGATCTGCCCCCATTCTGAGCATTAAATGCAGAGACATGCCTCGAGCTCTGTACTAAGAGCAGCTTTTGACATGGCAGTTTGATTGGTCTTCTTCTGAGCGTAAAAGCTCACATCTGCCTGTATAAAACTAGGCAGCGTATTCCCTTATATGCGTAAAAGCACTTTGTATCAGGGAAATGTCACTAAACGATGGTTTGGGTCTCTGTGCCGCACCATCATTACAGCCGTCGTCTGGATAGCTGTGCAGTACTCGTTGTCAGGAGTCAGGTTCACTGCATGATCTGACAGGTTCATTCGAGGAATACGAAGCGTTCCCCGTACAACTTCTTACCGCATTAAAAGCGAGTAGGTTTTAAGCCAAAGTGGCAATGTAACAACCTTTTTACGCTAAAACAGCCTGGAAATACTGTATTACACGGATTGTCCTAGGGCTTAAATTTTATGCTGTACTAGCGATGAAGCCCTGTTGTACGCCGATGGCTCTGAAGTCATATTTTACGCCGTCCAGCACTAAAATACTGCGTATAACTCTACAACATATTTTTTATGCTTCTACAAGACCCCCTTCAAAGTTTTCAAATTCCTCGTAATTTGAAACACTTTGAATGAAGCATGAAACGGTCAAGTCTGACTCGTTCCTCGAGGCTGATTTCTTGACGGATTTTTGGGGATTTGTTGGGATTCGGTGTGTCTCTTTTGCCTATAAAAAGGCTAATGAGTTAACTTGTTCTTCCCATATTTCTTCACCACACAGAGATGATTGCCGGAGTTCGTCGGGTCGACTTGAGGAAGAAGAAGATCATGCTCTTCCAGCATGTAAGGAGCCAAAAAAGAAGGCATCTTCAAGCAAATGTCCTCTGCAACAATGGATCATGGAAGGATATCATAGCTTCCTTTGCTCGGGATAAACAGCAACTTCATATGGCGATTCGTTCAGGAGAGAGGAAGGGTCACATTAGACCACACAGCTTGCAAGCTGTATTTTCTTCCATCGTTGGTGGACGAGGGCAGACAAACTAGCCCTGTCTTCCAGTATTGAGTTGGTTCTAACACCTCAACTCAATCTGTCAAGGCGTATGGAGGATGGGCTCTTGAATAATTTATACAGGCCCAGTTGTGTATCCTCCCGCCATTAATCATTTTCTTGTTCATCGACTATGGAAGTCGATGAACTGCTGTAGAAGACGAAAAAGATCTCCACCAATACGAGAACCTGGCAGAACAGACTCTTGGTGTGATCCTAAATGAAAATGAGAAATCCTTTGTAGACGGGATTTCCCTCATATGTAATCATATAATTATGAAGATGAAAAACCCTTTGTAGACTGGATTTCCCTCATATGTAATCATGATTAATAAAATCGTCTTCTTTTACGCATCTGATGATTTGCCATTTTCTTTGCTGTGATAAAGTCTGAATATGTGTAGCTTTGCCACGTCTGAATAACTTTATGTCGACTCTGATAAAAAAGAGTATCTGATCTCGTCCTGTCTTGTATGCGTAACTGAGGACACATAGAAAACTGCTTAGCATTTAGGTCGAATATCCGAACTGTCATGCTGTTTTGAACGAGAAATTGCGTAGAATTCTGAACTTGTCACTTCTCTGATAAGAAAAATTCTTGTTCAGACCATCATCTTCAAGAATAATTTCCCAAAAATCCTTTGAAATAGGGTGAGAAATGGCTGTCAAAACTGAGTTGCCATCTTGAACTGTAGAGAAAATATTCAGACTGGATTTTCGATGAACTTCCCATCGGCTCAAGAAGAAGAGTCATTTTCAATGCTGAACTCTGTATACTTTGGGTACTTGGGATATTTTAAGACTAAGAAGGAGCATCTTCTGCGTGAACCCTTGTGATTGGCCGCTTTGAGAATTTGTTCAGATATACGCGTATTTTGGCCTACATTTTTTAAGATATGCGGAAAGTCATAGATCCTAGCGTAGATGAGCATAAAATCGTAAGTTTGTAGCCTCTCGAGCGTAAAAGCTGCTGAGCATAAGAGCATCCGGACGTAAAACTGTAGATTTATAGCCTTTGAAAAGAAAACTTCCGAGCGTGAAGTCGTAGATTTGTCGTCTCTGAGCGCAAGAAAGCTTCTGAGCGTAAAATCATAGATTTGTAGCCTTTGAGCGTGAAGTCGTAGGTTTGTAGCCTCTCGAGCGTAAAAGCTACCGAGCGTAAAAGCATCCGGGTGTAAAACCATAGACTTATATCCTCTGAGCGTAAAATCGTAGTTTGTAGCTTCCTGAGCGTAAAAAGCTCCTTGGCGTAAAATCACGAATCTGCTCTGCACGAAAACTTTTTGAATTCGCTGACTGTCCGCCTTCCCTGAATAATAGGCTGACGTAGTCCCCAATTATAACCAAAAATTAAATATCGGATTTGGTTAGGGATTCGAGGAGTCCATCTGAACTCTATAAATACCCCAAGGCCTTCAGAGAAAAACTTTTCATCTGTCTTTTGCAAAAGAAAACCTTCGTCTCTTTGAGTACTCTCCTTCGTTTCTTCTCTAAGCATTCTGAGTTTTTAGCAATGGCACCAAAACTAATCTCCTCCTCTAAGGGAAAGAAGGCTGCCTCCTCTTCTCGCTCCTCTGCCCAAGCAAGAGCGACTTCCATCGGGCAGAGCGAACCTCGCTCGGAACGAAGTATTCCACCATCAAGCTGTGCATCGGGCGTTATAGGTAAAGCTTTTGGGATGACAAGAACGAAGAAAACCCTTCGCACACGTTGTACGTGAACGCGCTAGGTCATCTTCTGTGCTGATAGCCTCTTCAAGGAAGATGATGCACAAAGATGTTTTATCTTTTATGCCCATATTCCTAATGTGTCAGCGTAAAAACTCCATATTTTCGCAGTCTGGCATAAAAGCTTTGACTGTCAAAATTTGGCGTATATTATAAACTTTGAGTGTTACGCTCTGGATGAAAATTCTGGCGTAATAACTTAAATTTTGGCAGTCTGGCGTAAAGAACACAGACTGTATACTGCCAACCTTGAATTTTATGTCTAGGAAATAGGTTCCAGCATAAAAACTCAAGTTTTCACAGTCTTGGCATAAAAGCACAGACTGTTGATCTTTGGCATAAGCTGCAAGACTGTAGAAACTGACTCGTTCTTCTTGTATTTTGTAGTAGACTTGTAGATCCCTCTGTTGGCTGAGGTGATGGGTTCTGCTGCTGGGATGCTGAACTCCAATTACCTAGAGGATTTGTCCCACGTGACATTTTCTATTTCTGGACCCCAGTATCCTGAAGGGAGGGGAATCCTGATATCGTCTCAAGGAGAGCGGATGCTGTTGAGCATGATCAACGGGAAACCCCTGACGTACATAGACGGGGCAAAATACATAAAATCAGCTTTCCTTTTCGGGGATATGATCGATAAACAATCCCAGACGAAGCCTAAGAAGGAAGACTAGGTTTTTACTGTTGGGGGCATGGTCATGTACCTTCCCAAGATGTTGAGAGATTACCCTATCTCGACATTCTTCCATGCTACACATCCGAGGAGGATATCGTAGACCCTGACCCCTAATCTTCACGGCCAACCAGGGAAGATATTTTATCAGAAAGGATCCACCAAGGATCATTTTTGAGTCGCCCTTCAGGCCATGTAATGCCTTTCAAGGGATTGTATCCGGGCAGTGTCCCGAGTGAAGACACTTCGCTGCTCCAACCAGTCCAATTACCAACTTTCTGTAATGACTTTATGGGGCATGGAGGAGTATACCCCAAGGTTAATCCTCGAACCAATGGGTGGGTTACCCCTACAAATCTTCGATGGGCTCGTTTAGCTGCCTGGGCCCTAAAGCATTTTCAGACGGAGCTGGAGAGCATTGGTCTGTACGCGGCTGTGAATGCTACCAATGTTGGGTTACCTCTCAACCCCAACCTGTTTTTGGCTTTGATGGAGCGATATATCTCGCTCACTGGGACTTTCGCCACTCCGCTAGGGGAGTTAGGATTGGCCCTTCATGAAATGGCAGAGATTTTAAGACTGCCAATGGGGGATACTCCTTATGAAGAGTATGTTCCCACAAATCGGGAGCTGGGGGATACAAACCCTCGGGTGGTGGCAGTATACCAGGAGTTGATGAGCCATTACCTTGCGTGCACCGCCTTCTATAATGAGCCCTCTGATCTGGCTCATACCAACAAATGGGCGTCCTACCTCTTCTTCCATCAGGCTAGAGATGCTAAGCCCGACAAAGTCGTAGATAGTAGGGATAGGCCTTTGAGCCTTTTGAGCGTGCTTAATGCTCAAGTAGTCGATGACATTATTGAAGACGCTGGGGCTTCAGATCGAGTTCTTGACGAAGGGATAGGGAAATATCCTACAGGCACTAAAGCCTACAGTTATATGAGGCATTGTCGTAGGCCTCTGTCAAAGGAAGCTCAACTGGCTGGCTTCCTCTCTGTATGGCTATGTCGACTGGTAGTACTAGGCATTGCATCTTCGGATCGCATTCACCGTAACACCTTATGGCCTGCAGTACATTTGGTGTTTGGGGCAAGACTGGGCTTGCTCCCTGCCATGGTATACCGGATACAAGCTGGCTTGAGGGCCATTACTGATGGGCTGTTTGCCGATGAAACACGGCGTGACAACTTTCCCAGGGTAGAATTACCGTTCCTGTATTTGATGGGATGGTTAATTCTCCATAACCCCAAGGTGATATCTTCCGGCTCTGGCAGTAGTTCGAGGAGTAATTTCTTGTTGAATTACAAGAATTCCATCTGGAACGTGACCACAGTTTTAGACTGTCGACGAGCGTTAAATTTTGCTCACAGCTGGAAGCTCTTCTGTACCGTCCCTACTGTATATCTCAATCAATAGGGGACTACACTTCAGGATTCAGGTGAAAGGAAGACCGTTCTTTCTCCTGAAGCTTTTAAATGGTTGGTCTGCATTAAACCTTCCCATTTATTGTACAGAAGTGAAGACCAATGCTTCTTGGAGCCCTACCTGCCTAGTCGGTTCGCCAGACAGTTTGGGTATGATCAATTGCACGTGGGCAATGCCATCACCAGCTTCAAGTCCAGAGGTGGACTTATTAACGGAGCGAGAGGATGGCGGTACTTTATAATGGGTTGTACTGGAGTGGCCTTTACTGTGCCCGCGACTTCTCTCTCTATAGAGTTGCGCATCCTCCATTCGTACGCCTAGTTTTATGTGGCCATCAATACCTTCCATCGCGATTTTGATATACATAAAAGTTTTAGGATTCCCTCTTCTAAGTCCGCTGGGAAAGAGGAAGTCCCATCAGTTTCATCTGACGAAGAAGAAGACTTTATCGCTCTAGATGAGTTTTTGCTGACAGTATCGAGAGGCAAAATACCTCCACCTGCAGAGCCTCTGATTATCCCTGGTAAGCGAAGGGATCCTATTCTGAAGGAGACTTCCCCTCGCAAGAAAAAGAAGACTGTTAGTAGTCCTGTCAGGACTTCCAGTCATGAGGCTCCTAGAAGTGAGCCTGCTGTTTCCCCTGTTGGGGGCGATCCTTTGATTAGAGATTCCTCGCCTTTTAGAGAGGGAACCTCCACAGTTCCGGCTGGCAGTGCCGGAGAATCTTTGTTCGAGGCTGCTGTCGTTGCTATCGCTTCAGGTAGTGGTACGAGATCGCCTTCGGGGCCAAGCCAAATAAGAATATCTTTATCCAGACCAGCAACCGGAGAAACCCCTGCCGCGTTTGTAAGTATACCCAGCAAGATTCCACCCAATGAGCCTCGAGTGGATCTCGGTGAAGACCTAGAAGAATACCTACCAGTGTCAGTTGGCACACCCCCTTCTCCAGGTATGACAGCTCGCTTAGCATCATTAAGAAATGATTTAGCTGTACTGGCTGCAGACGTGCCATATATACCATCGGCCATGGGTAAATGTCATTTTTATGCCTTTTTTAGAAAAATTAACATCATATTGATATTAATTTTCTCTTGTCTTCTTTTCAGGGGAAGACATCAATGGGGAGGGCAGCGTCGACACAACTTTTGGCTTTGTTTCAGCTCCTGTCGATGACACAGAGGTGTCCGATTTCGAAGAGGAAACATTTTTGGGTGCTCGCTCGCCCGAAATGGTTCTGATATCTCGAGAGGAGGATGAGCCTGTCATTATGACTATGCCTCCTTTGAGTACGCCAGCCACTTCGACCTTTGTTGGCACTTCTTCTTTTGTCGCGTCATCTGTTGAGGCAACGACTGTGGCAACATCGTCTGCAGTCATTCCTGGAGGGGGATTCTCCGATATTGTAGCCACTCCCTGCGTCCATTCGAATCTCACCATGTTAGTTGAGCAGTTTTCAAGCATTTTCTACACCACTTTGAAAATGCTGACATCGATGGTGCTGGAGAAGAATATAAGTTTCGAGGCCCTGAAGACGTCCTCCAACTTTAGTATAGTGCAGATTAGATATTTCAACGATAATGACAAAGCTGATGCGCTAGAGCAAATAATTAATGGTTTGGAATAACCCATTAACGATTATTTGTAGTTATCTCAAGGCAGTATTGACGGTCTCGTTCAAGCTAGGTATGACTCCTTAACTGCAAAGCTTGCTGGGCAAATGGAATCTCTGAACAAATCCGTCCAGGAACAGCAGCAGGAGATAAATCAAGAGCGTGCCGAATTAGAGTATGTCATTCCCCAGCTGACTCAGTGCGAGGCCGAATATGAGGAAGAGGCAGCGAGGGTCCACAAATTGGAAGATGACCTCGCTAAGGCCAAGGAGAAGGCTCTCTCTTTATCAACAGCTCACGACGTGTTGAAGGATCGAATGGAGACGGCTTAGCAGAACCTGACGCATGTGAGTGTCATCCACGTAGGTTTTGTTCATGCTCGGTCTGAGCTATCTGCTTTGAACAATGAGGCGGCAAGGTTGGAGCGGGCTCGCGCTGACGTTTTGAACTCCAGGGATAAGATAATGGTTACTCTGGCGCAACAGATTCGCGACTTAACTGCTCCCCCCAAATGATGTACCTTTTGCTTTTTTATGTAATTTGCTCTTTCTGGGGATAATAAAGAGACTTTTATCTGACTTTGTGGACCTATCATTTTGGAATATAAACGATAGGCTAGGGTGAAAGTGATATCAGAGGTAATATGGACGTGATATACTTTAGGTAAGCTTCAGCTGGACATATCTATTCAGAGGTTATATGGACATGATAGAATATGCTCCAACTAAAATTTGTACACAAAACACTATCAGAGGTAATATGGACGTGATAGGTTTTGATGTTCCAACTTAGTTTAGACATATCTATTCAGAGGTTATATGGACATGATAGAATATGATTCAACTAGTTCTTTGGAAGTAGTATTGTCAGAATGAGATCTTCACCATACTCCATTGAATAACGAAGATTAAGCATAGTACATCTTCAGGAATTTGTCATTGATAGGAGCCATTAACAAGTCTCCATTAGGCTTGGCTAACCTGTAAGCGCCGTTTGAGAATGTCGTTTCAATCACATAAGGGCCTTCCCATTTGGGCTAGAATATACCCTTACTCTCGTGAGTAATGATCATTGGCCTTCTCACTGCTAGAACTAACTCGCCAACTTTGAACACTCTTTCCTTTACTTTTTGATTAAAAGCTCTGAAAATGCGTGCCTGGTAGAACGTGATGCGCTGTTGGGCTTGAAGGCATTTCTCATCTAATCCTTCTAGCTCTTGAAGCCTTAATAGGTCATTCTTTTCTTGAGTCAACTCATTAGCCACTGCTATTCTGAGTGACGGAATTTGAATTTCGATGGGGAGAACTGCTTCACTCCCGTAAACCAGTGAGAATGGGGTACAATCCGTCGGTGCTCGTACCGTTGTGCAGTATGCCTAGAGACATTCTCCTAGCTTCTCATTCCAATCGCTTTTATTCGAAGAGAAAAACTTCTTCAAGAGTTTGATAATGGTTTTGTTGAAAGCTTCCGCCAAACCATTAGTAGCAGGATTGTATGCCGTAGAGGCCACATTTTGTATCCGATTTTTATCGCAAAATCAGTGGAACGCTTGGCTGATGAATTGAGGCCCATTGTAATGAATTATCCTTCAAGGAATCCCAAAGCGATAAATTACATGATGCTTAATGAAGCTGATCATGTTAGATGTCTTCACCTCAGCAAGAGGGACTGTTTCTGCCTATTTGGAAAAATAATCCGTGATGGCTAATATGAACCGATGACCTCTAGAAGAAGACGGGTGAATAGGACCAATGATATCCATACCCCATGCTTCAAAAGGCCAGGATGCTACCGTAGGATGTAAATGTTCAGAAAGTTGATGTATAAAATCTGCATGAACCTGGCAGGCTTTGCATTATCTTGCATATTTTATTGCATCTGTGATCATAGTAGGCCAGTAATAGCCCATCCTCCTGATACGATCCTGTAGCTTAGGACCGGATTGATGTGCTCCGCATAAGCCATCGTGAGCCTCACGGATAATCTGTTCTGCTTTATCACCGGAGAGACATCGTAATAACAGTCCATCATAAGTTCGGCGATATAGACATTGTGAAGACGCATCAAAATAGAAGCGTAATGATCGTCTTTTGATGGATACTGCTTCTTTAGGATCATCCGGTAAGATTCCGTATGCTACGAAATCTATAAAGGGACTTCTCCAATCTTTCTTTGGAAGATCTGTGTTCACAGCGTAGCTGCTTTCTATGTGAAAGTTGTTTTTCACACAGAATAAATATCTGTTAAGAAGGATCACCGAATTCTGCCTTCTTATAGGGATAGCTAAATCTGTAGCTAAACTGGCCAGGGCATCAGCTTCCAGATTGTGAGATCGTGGCACATGCTCTAGGTAAAACCCTTTGAAAGATATGGCTATTTCGATCGTTGCTTGGTGATAAGGGATGAGGTCTGGATTTCGGACTTCATATATTTCTCTGACTTGATTGACGATCAGCAGAGAATCACCGAAAGCTTCCAGGTATTCGACATCCAACTCTTTAGCGACTTGGAGCCCGATTAGTAGGGCGTTATATTCTGCCACGTTATTAGAGCAGGGTTCGCTAAGAGAATATGCTCGATAGATGACGAGTTTATCGGGAGTGACCAGGACAATTCCTACTCCTAAAACCACGTTTCCCCTGGGACCAGTCCTGGAGGCGCCATCAAAGAATAGTTGCCATGCATCATTTTCTATCGCAGAATTACACTCTGCAACTTCGTCGGGAATATCCTCATATAGTTTGGAGGTTTCTGGAATCGGATGAACAGCTAGAAAATCAGCCAATGCCTGGCCTTTGATGGACTTCTGAGGGACGTACACCATATCATACGTTGTTAATGACATCGCCCAAGTCGCGAGTCGGGAATTAAGAACACTTGGCTTGTTCATTAATACCCGAAGAGGATTGATCCTGGAGATGATATGAATAGTATGGCCTGTGATATAGTGTCATATTTTCTGAATGGCAAACATTAAGGCCAAATATTCTTTTTCCACTGGATTGTACCGGTATTCAGCTCCGACCATCATCCTGCTTAAATAGTAGATAGCCTGTTCATGACCCTCATTGTTCTTCTGTGCGAGAAGAGCTCCCAAAGAATGATCCATTGCTCGAACATACAGCAAGAATGGTCTTTCTATGACGGGAGGCACCAGAACTGGAGGATTAGTGAGGTAGCATTTGATATCATTGAACGCTTGCTGACAGGCTTCATCCCATATAAAGGATACACCTTTCTTCATGAGGCGAGAAAAAGGCTGACATCTCCCCGAGAGGTTGGATATGAATCTCCTGATATAAGCCAGACGACCTTGAAATCCCCTGAGTTCTCTCAGATTATGGGGTGGTCACATTTCTAGGATAGCCTTCACTTTATCAAGGTCCACTTGAATGCCTTTAGCGGTTATGACAAATCCTAAGAATTTGCCACTCGATACACCCAGAAAGGACTTTGTAGGATTCATTTTGAGTTGATGTTGGCACATCAACTCGAACATTGTCTTCAGGTCTTAGATGTGATTATCCTTACGACGGCTTTTGACATCTATATCGTCTACGTAACATTCCACTGTTTTGCGTAAATGCTCGTGGAATATTTTACTCATAGCTCGTTGGTATGTAGCCCCGACATTCTTCAGTCCGAAGGGCATAACCGTATAGCAATATACCCCCAATGGTGTCCGGAAGGCAGTATGCTTCTCGTCTTCAGGATGCATCTTGATTTGATTGTATCCTAAAAATCCGTCCATGAAAGACAAGCGTTCAAAACCGCATGTATTATCGATCATGACGTCTGTGACATGGCAGACAAAACTTCTGGTGATACCTCAGAGCTAATCCAGAAGTCTACTCCGCGCTCTGCGCATAAAATTCAGTCTCCCGTCTGTGACATGGCAGACAAAACTTCTGGTGATATTATCGATCATGACGTCTGTAATGGGAAGAGGAAAGTCATCCTTAGGACAGGATGCGTTCAGATCTCGGTAATCAATACAGACACGTACTTTCCTACTTTTCTTCATGACTGGAACAACATTGGCGACCCAGTTGGGATGTTGTTCTTACCGGATGAAGCCGCAGTCTATCAACTTCTTGATTTCAGCTTCAATGGCGTCCATCATGTCCGAACAAAACCGACGTTGATGTTGCTTTACAGGCTTCGATTTGGGTAATATGTTGAGTTGATGAGTCGCCACTTTTGGATCAAGACCTGGCATATCCTCATAATTCTATGCAAAGACGTCGATATATTCTCTTATCAACTGGATTATTTCTTTCCTTTCTTCTTCGGAAAGATTGTTATTGATAAATATCGGCTTTGGCAAAAGTTCATCCCCAACGTCAATTTGGATAACTTTATCTTCAGTGGAAGGTTCTCTCTGCTCGAACCGGAGTTCCCATTGTGTATCCATTTGCTGAGCCCAAGAGTCAGTTCCCATTGTGTATCCATTTGCTGAGCCCAAGAGTCATTCTCAAACGGTTCAGATTCTTGTTCGTCTGCTTCGAGGGAATCTATAAATACCATATTTACTGATAATGCTCATTCGGGATCCTCAGATGAGCTGGAGGATGTCGAGCTATATCCTCATTTGACTCAGAAGTTGCAAGGGAGATGGTATAGCCTAACCCAAAACAAGTTCGTTGACAGTAGGGATCATCATGCAACGGCATTCGCCTGCCTTTCCCGTAGTTGAGGCCTGGTTCCAGCTTCAAAGACTGGGCGAGCCATAATTACTGCTAATATGTCCACGTTATCACCTCTGCATATTACACCTTCAGGCTATTTTCAGCTATAGGAGCACGCTGTACGCTATCTTCTTGAAATACGCCACCTGGCTATTTTTCAGCTATAAGGAGTACGCCGTTGCTATCTCCTCGGAATACGCCAACTCAGGCTATTTTTTCCAGAAAACGCTCAAGACCTCAGTCAAGGAAGGAGGACCGGCTATCTTTTATGCTAGCTACCTATCCATGCAGCATCAGGCTTCTACGACTATTTGGCTTCTATACCGACTCGACAACCACTTGGCTTCTACGCCAACCTGACAACTATTTGGCTTCTATGCCATGGTGACAGTTATTGGCTTCTACGCCAACCTTTTCTATGCAAAGGACAGTTACTTACGTGGCTTGTATGCCATGATCTTTGCAGCAGTTATACGCATTTTCTTATCATGGGACACGCGTCATACGCAGATTCAGAAGGTTATCTATACGTGGGTGGCAGTTATTATAATCGTCGCGTAAAAAGTGCCATACACTCCACTGTCCGGCTTCTACGCTGACTGGACGGTTACTGTCACTAAAAACCCTATAAATAGAGACCTCTATTGACAGAGGTCTGGGGTCGGATTTTTGATAAAGGTCAGGAGATTGATTTTTGAGAGAGAAGAATCCAGAGCACAGACAGAGAGCAGTGATCGACGATTTTGGCATCGAGCATCCACTCCTTCTTGCAATCCTTGAAGCTTCTCCGTCTTCTACAGTACTTCTTCATCATCGTGTGGTCCAAGGGACAAAGTGATCGACTGCAGATCAGACTCCTATAGCAATATTTACCCAGATTAAATTTTGTACTTAACATCCTCGCATAGGATTAATAGTACTTCTTGTTTGTAAACCTAAGAAAGGGTTTCGTATCAACCCAGCGTAAAAAGGTTTGTAAACAAAATAGCCTGAGTTGGCGTATTCCGAGGAGATAGCAACGGCGTACTCCTTATAGCTAAAAAATAGCCAGGTGGCATATTTCAAGGAGATAGCGTACATCATGCTCCTATAGCTGAAAATAGCCTGATGGCGTAATATGCAGATGTGATGACGTGGACATATTAGCCGTAATTATGGCTCGCCCAGTCTTTGAAAATGGAACCAAATCTCGTGCATTAAATGCAGAGATCTGCCCCCATTCTGAGCATTAAATGAAGAGACGTGCCTCGAGCTCTGTACTAAGAGCAGCTTTTGACGTGGCAGTTTATTTTGTCTTCTGCTGAGCGTAAAAGCTCACATCTGCTTGTATAAAACTAGGCAGCATATTCCCTTGTATGCGTAAAAGCACTTTGTATCAGGAAAATGTCACTAAATGACGGTTTGGGTCTCTGTGCCGTACCATCATTACAGCCGTCGTCTGGATAGCTGTGCAGTACTCGTTGTTAGGAGTCAGGTTCACTGCATGATCTGATAGGTTCATTCGAGAAATATGAAGTATTCCCCTTACAACTTCTCACCGCATTAAAAGCGAGCAGGTTTTACGCCAAAGTGGCAATATAACAACCTTTTTACGCTGAAGCAGCCTGGAAATACTGCATTACGCGGATTGTCCTGGGGCTTAAATTTTATGCTGTACTAGTGATGAAGCCCTGTTATACGCCGATGGCTCTGAAGTCATATTTTACGCCGCCCAGTACTAAAATACTGCGTATAACTCTACAGCGTATTTTTCATGCTTCTACATAGGTATGCACAACGTCGGTAAAAATGTGAGGATACTACGGTTCAAAAGATAGAGCATGATTCATCACTTCCCGCATTGTCCGATACTGATGAACGACTACGTGCGCATGGATGGCAGGGTGTAGACCACCTTCAAACCTTCTGGCTCAACTCGCTACATCATGTAAATAGGCGCTAGCAAATTTGGAGAGACGGTTGAATTCGGCGGAGTACTGTTTGACTGTCGCCTTGCCTCAGTTGCACGAACTCGTTCTCAATATGACGTCGTACTGGAGGGGGTATAAACTCCTCCTCAAACGCGGCACAAAAAGTCATCCTTGAGATCGCCTCCTCTCCATGATCAAATTGAAGAGATCGTCGATGCACGTCCCACCAATCGTGCACGTTGAGGCGGAGCTGTAGTTAAGCGCATACGACGCGCTTCTCTTCGGGAACCTCTAGCAGAGCAATTCAATTTTGGCCAACCAATCTAGAGCCACGATGGGTCCTCAGTCCCGTTGAATAAAGTATTGCAAACTTTCTTGAAGTGGCCAAAGTCGAAGGCAGTCACGTCCCTCGTCCTTAGAATTTGCGGCGTCTCTACTTCAAGCACGGGCTGTTCCACCGGAGTCGTTGATATTGCAGCGGAATGGTTGGAAGCCAAAGTCTGAACGATCTGTTGCAGGGCATCTACCTGCTTCTGTTGGACTGAGAATCGAGCTTCTATATTGTCTTAAAACTTGAGCTGACTCTCCTCCGCCCGCTTTTCGGCCCGTTCATAGCGAGCCTCGTCCCTTTGTTGGTTTACCTCCAACATCCGCAATATTTGCTGGATGGGATCGATGCTTGGCACGGCTCGCTGGCTCTCTGAACTTCCCGAAGTGCCCGAACTACTTTCTTGGCCTTGCATTTCTTTCGGTACTAGTGCTGCAGATTGCGCTGGTACCATTCCTTCAAAAGAAGGTAAATTACATTAGGATCATAATGTATTATGGACTTATTGCATGAACGTATCTCATTTTGGCCTAGCGAGTTCAAGAGTTCGCACAGGGATTGATCGTTAAAGGAACTTTTCCAATACGAGAGTCTAAGGAACTTGAATCTGTGCTCTGATATCACTTTGTCACGCGCTGATTTCGTAGAATCGTAGGGGCGTCCCCCGGCATAACCGCTGTGCGGGCCTGGGGTTGCACCCGCACAAGGCTAAAGTGTTTTGCTTAACGAGCACATATTTAGAGTACGCAGATAAATTGAAACACAGATTGAAACATGAAAAAGTTCTCTTTATTGATAATGAACATCTATTACAAACTCCTGAACGAGTCAGCTAATTTGCCGCACGGGCTTACAAAAGTGTTGACTCAAAATGAGATAACAGTCTTGTATATTATATTCCTTTATTAAACTTCAAAATGTATAGACCTCCGGGCTGGAGGATGGCTTTGCCACGGAGCTGCATTGTGTACAGAGTTGCAAGCTCCTTTCTTCAAGTACTTCAAAAAGTGGCACGATCAGGATGCGCCTACAGCTGGACTGGATTGGGAAGACGACTTCGGTTCCTCTCTCGGTTCGCCTTAGTACGGGGAACCTGTTTCAACGAGAGTCAGTATGTCAAAACATACTGGTGAAGGCGAGCTAACCCAACTATACCAATCAATACGTTGTTTTAATGAAGCATGCATATTTTGTGGGTTTATATCTTGCCTTAGTTCATTTACAAGTAAGCAGCATATAGAATTTACTGAAATAAACTTGCCACCATTCGGTGGCTTTTACCTGTCCGTCTGAACCACCTGCACAATACTTACCATGCCTTTCCTGCCACGAAGACACAAGTTAGTTTGCAACAGGTTTAAATATACAAGATGATCACTGGCGTATGCCATAATGGACGATAGTCTTTGATGAGAATGGTATGCAACGAAAGTACAAGAGGCATTGTAAGCCATTCTGCCAAGAACAAGAGACTAAACAATAGGTCTCGCCCGGACCAGATCGATGCCAGTGCCCCAGCATCGTTCGCGAGACCGTGACCCTGTGCACAAGTTGTCCATGATCGAACAATATATTTTCAAGTTAACAATTTTGTAGTTGAGGCAACAAGAGTACAAGACAAGCAACAATTCATGATTTGCAACATGAGTACAAGACAAGCAACAATTCATGATTTGTTCCCAAACGAACAAGCATGTAATATAAGTAATCGTTCCCAAGTTGAATGACAAGCAATAAAATCCAAGTCTATTACCTTTTTTCTTGACATCTTTTAGTTATTACTTGGTATCGTTTGATCGGGGCAAAGAAGAATGCAAGATTTTTAGGGTGTGAAGCTTGGAAGCAGGGATAGCTAATCGGGTTGGTAGCCACTCACTTAGATGGTTGGAAGGGAGAAGGAAAGAGGCGCTTCAAGACTCCACTCGTAAGTCGCCTACTGTTCGTTCACCTGCATCACGAACAGCTCAATCAATACCTCTTTCTCTCTTTCTATACTCGGAATTAAAATGCAGTACAATGAACGAAAACAATAAAATCTATCGAAACCGTTCAAGAAAAACAAGCAAATCCAAAAACCAACTCAAAGCACGAAAGCAACAAGCGACATCAAAATCCGAGGCAATAGAAGATAACAGCGGAGAGGTCCCTCCTGACTCTTTCGCTAAGTCGATCCTGGGGGCATGATCCACTGAATATGGGAATCGATTCTGAAGAAGCAAATCCATAACGAGGACGAGTACTTTTTTCAATCTATCCCGATCGAACGATACCGTATTGTATTTCTTAGCCGCGCTCTCCGAATAGGAGGAACGGGGCACCACAATTCCTCCTCTTCTCTTCCCTCTTTTGATTTACGTGAGCTTATTATACAAATCGTAAAGAGAGAGACCCTTCTGACTTTACAACGGTATTTTTTAATGAACATCATTGCAATTGTCATAGAGTTATAATCAAATATTGATGTGCATCAACAAGACGGTCTATGTTTGATCAATTGACCTATACTATGTTTCCTAAACCTTGACATGCAAAGCAAGCTGACAAAACAGGAGTATATTGATGATGAACAGCTTCTTGCTCCAACATACATGGCTTCGCATCTTCCCCGTGGCGGGGGACAATCAAGACAAATTTCTTCAAGAATACCCAGCCAGAAGAGGTTTGACCAACTTGTCGACTTCTTTGAAGGAGTATACCAAAATACTCGTTCTCGGAGATGAGAGCTCGTTCTTCACAGGAATCTCCATTCCTCCGAATTCGAGGCTAGGGGTAGCAATCCCCTTGATTCTAAAACTGACAGTGTAGACTCCAACTACACAGTTCTTTATACCAATCCCTTTGTTGTATACAGAGATGTTAGCGTCTACACCATCGGTGACAAACAAGACACTTCTCCATCAGAAGACACCGAACAACACCTCAACTCTTTAGAGGCCACTCTCAGGGACATGCACACTATGATAAAAAATATGCATCAAATGATGACAACCTAACATTCTGCTACACCAGTACCTGTCCAAGTATCTTCATTCATACCTGCACAACCTAATCCTGGAATAACACCTCTACAGGATAACACAAATCCAGAAGTAGTCCTAAACCAAGAGTCAGCAACGCCAACTCTTAATCCTCTCAAGATTGGGAATAGACCTCCGCAGGTGGTAATACCGGTTGAACCAGGAGCTTAATAGTCAACTGCACCACTTCATCCAGAATATCCTCTCGAAGCCATACGGGAATTGTGTGCACATGTCGATATTTTAAAGAATAAAGACCAACCCCTTAAGATGGGGGTAAAACAACCTTATCCTCCTTATTAGGAGAATATTCCTTTCCCTCCTAAATACAAACTCCAATCAATGGTTTTGTTTGAAGGTAAGACATCGCCGAGCCAATATATTAATTACTTCAATATGATGAGGGGTCATCTGCAGAAATAGGATGCTCTCCTCACCATATTGTTCGTGGGATGCTTGGATGGCATAGCCTACAATTGGTATCATAGTTTACTGATAATTGTATATCCTCATTTAATGATATGAAGTATATTTTTCTCTCACGATTCTACGAGGGAGGCATGGATATGACGATGTCGTCGTTCATTGACATCAAGCAAAAAGAGAAAGAATTTGCTCATGAATTCATACGTTTCAGACAAGCAACTCTGAAGTTGCCCCCAGGTATTCTAGACTCTGCATTCATCGATACTTGCAAAAATAACTTATTGCCTATAATAGGGCTCTGGACGGGTCAAACCCAATTTCAAGACTGGACGACGTTCATCATATGAGTCGAAGCCCCTGAAGGTAGCGCGAATGTGGCACATAATTTGGGATTTCAAATGCCCAATACAGAAGATAAAGGGAAGCACCTTTTCACCCTTAACAACGACGATAATCACAATGATAAAGCAAAGGAGGCTCTTGCTATCATTGTCTCAAAGGGTTCTTCAACACCCAAGCTACAGCTCTGGCTAAAGAAAACGTATTCCTTTGACGACGACGATGTTGTAAATATCTTCAATGCATTAGTAAAGGATGACAAGATCAAATTGTCGAGATTATACGTCATGAAGAGGCAGACAAAATCAACGATCCAAAGTACTGCATGTACTATTGGTACATAAACTATGCTATGCGAGATTGCAACACATTGAAGAAATGCATCCAGCGACCGATTGATACTGAAGCTGTCACCCTTCACAATGACGATAAGCCAATTATTGCCAATGTGATGTCACTCTAATTTGGTGACTTCCCAGTGCAGGAAATTCCAGAGGCGTCATCTCTAAGCCACAACTTAGGCTAGCAAAGCCTAACGGGGACTTGTCGATGATGTCAGTAGTATATTCCTCCCGAAGTACTGTGTCTAGGTTAGAATTTTCTTTCCAATCCCCAGCAGGACATTATAAATGTACAATATTTATATTTATTCTTCTTTATCCCCAGCTAAGTGTTTAAGATTTACATTGTTTATATTCTTATTCCCCAATATTGTAAAAATACAGCAATACGTTCATGCATTACTTCGAACTATTACTTGTATTAATGAGTCTTGGATACACAACAAGAAATAGATCCATAAAAAGTCTCCCAGCGGACAAGTTCTCAGATCCAACAAAACGTTCTTGTTAAGATCAACCAAAATATTCCTTTACAAAAATAAATGGATTCTTAGAGCCCAGTTGTCCTAAGGATGTCTTATTTCTAAATCCCCAGTTGGATTAGAGATATTCTACTTCTCTTTATTCTCGCCAATAAAGAAAATGATGGTTCACGTCCATATTACCTCTGACCTATTATTTCTTCCATTTTCCCAGTAGAGCTAATCTGCTAAAGAAAATGATCATGTCCTCCTTACCTCTGTATTATTTTTCTCATAAATATGCAACCTATCATGTCCATATTACCTCTGATAGTGTTTCACCTTCAAACTTGTTACCTGTACTTTGCACAAGTACACCATGGGTATCAAGTCCACCAAAAAAAATCATTCCCACAGAGTTATTCTGTTATATCCATATCACCTCTGAGAAGATATTTCTAGTGGGTCCCTCATAAAGAAGTCTGTCATGTCCATATTACCTCTTAACAGACATACTATCCAATCTAATCTTTTATTTCACATTCACACTTGTTACCTGTACTTTGCATAAGTACACCATGGATATCAAGTCCACAAAATTCCCCAAGCTGAGTTGTTCTAACATATCACGTCCATATTACCTCTGATATATGTTAGTTCACTCTAACTTGTTACTTGTATGCCATAGGTAAGTCCACCCGAAATACCCACATAAAATCTTAACTACTTTTTATGCTTCTAGTTCAAAGTATTCCAAATTTGTTCAAATTTAAAAACTTTGAAGGGGGTCTTATAGAAGCATAAAAAAATTATGCCTCTTGAAGATGGCACAGTTTTCTACAAATTAACTTAGTAGGGAAAGAATGGAGCACTTGCACTCTGTTTTAAAAGATGGCACACTTTCAAGCTCCTTTCGTCAACAAAGATAGGCGCACAAATCACATGTCTGCTTTTTTCCCAAATATTAAAAGCAATGAATTTGATAGATGAACAACATTCGAGGATTCAGAAGTCATCATTACAATTGAGCTGCAGCACGCATCATGGCTACTTTTTCAAAGTGCTCCATCATGGCTACTTTTTCAAAATGCGTCGTTGTGCCAACTTCTTCAAAAGTGCGCCATCATTGCTATTTCTTCAAAAGTGCGCCATCATGGCTACTTCAATAAAAGTGTGCCATCACGGCTACTTCTTCAAAAGTGCGCTATCATGGCCAACTTATTCAAAAGTGCGCCATCACGGCCAACTTCTTAAAAAGTGCGCCATCACGGCCAACTTTTTTATAAGAGTGTTTGTATAGCCAATCTTTCCAAAAGTGCGTCAATCTCCAGACCACTTCTGAAGTGCGCCTAGATCCTAACTGACAAAAGGAAGTTACAATTATGTGTTTTACATGCCATGCTTCTCGTAAAACTGGTACAAATAACTTCCCCCACGACCTTTACTTTCCTCGTATAGGAAGCTACGTGTCAAGCAGGCAGCAAGTTGTGCACCCACTCATTAAGAACGTGGGATATTAGTCCATGAAAAGTGCGTGCACAATGGTAAAATAGTGCAGACTGTCCAAAGTGCGCGCACACTATCATAACCGTTCCTAAACTCTATAAATACAGGATCGGTATGCCTTAAAGAAAAGGGGGGGAGGGGGCAAAGGCATCGAAGCTGAGAATTTTTAAGTCTTTGAAATTCAAGAACATAAGGAGAAAAATAGAAGCTTGTCATGCCATTGTTGCCAAATATTTTTTATTGTCCAACTCTTCAAGTTGTTCACAGCATCCCTATATTTATTCATTCGTGTTGTCCAAGGAGTAAAGTGATCGTCCACAGATCAGATCTCTACAGCTATACTTCCCTATAATCAATTATACTTAGATTCCTGTTTAGGATCTCTCGTACTCTTCTTTCTTTTTAATAGTTTTTAATACAGTCTCGTTTAAGCTTTGTTCATTGCAAACAATATGCTCCCACTTCCACTCCAGAATTGGTAAAGGTTGAAGAAGTCCTGCGGATCTCCGATGCTCAGCTTTAACTTGTTGACAGACCAAATATCGAGAGACAAATCTAGCTATTTATTTCTTCATTACGTTCTACCAGAAAAGCTGACGAGTGTCTCTGTACATCTTTATTCCTCCGGGATGCACTAAATACTGTAAATTATGAGCTTCTGCCCTAATCTCGCAACGAAGGTCTCTACTAGGTACACAAAGCCAATTCCCAAAGCGGAGAGTTCAGTCACTGTGAATGCTTAGTTCTGGTCTACGTCCTACCTCACACTCCGCTCTGAGACACTGAAGCTTGACTTCTGTTGGTTGTGCTACCTTGATTCTTTCCACTATACTGGACTGAACTTGTAGACCAGCCATCAATGTTGTGTTGCCAGGAAATACTACTTCTATGTCTAACTCCTAAAGATCTTCTAATTTTCTTCGTTACGTTGTCAAGAAATAGTCTCATGCTCTCCTGCTTAAGGCATCCGCTACGATATTGGCCTTCCCAGGGTGATACTAAAGGTCAATGTCATAGTTCGTCATCAATTCTAGCCATTTTCTCTGTCTCATGTTGAGATCCTTTTGAGTAAAGACATACTTCAAACTCTTGTGATCAGTATAAATCTCTACTCGATCTTCATAGAGGTAACGTCTCCAAAGTTTGAGTACAAAGACAACTGCTGCTAACTCCAAGTCGTGCATCGGATAATTCTTCTCATGGTCTTGAAGCTGCCGAGATGCATAAGCTATAACCTTGCCATGCTGCATAAGAACATACCCTAATCCTTTGCCTGACGCATCACAATATACGGTAAACCACCTGACCCATCTGGAAGAGTTAAAATAGGTGTCGTGATCAACTTCTGCTTGAGCTTCTTGAAAGTGGTTTGATATTCATCTGTCCAATCAAAGTCCACATCCATATGAGTCAACTATGACTAGGGCACAAAAATTCTAGCAAAGTTGAACACATAGTACCGATAATATGCTGCTAATCCCAGGAAACTATGAACCTCTATAATTTTTTGGGGAACTGGCCACGTCTCAACGACTTCTATCTTCTGGGGATCTACTTCAACTCCTCTTTTAGCAATAATATATCCTAAGTATGAAATACGATCAAGCAAGAACTCGAACTTGCTGAACTTGGCATATAACTTATGCTCTCTGAGAGTTTGAAGAACTGCACGAAGATGTTGCTCGTGCTCTGCTTCACTTCGACTATACACCAAGATGTCGTCAATGAACACTATCACGAACTTGTCTAAGTATGGCATAAAAATATGATTCATGAGATTCATAAACACTGCTGGCGCATTAGTTGCTCCAAAAGTATTACTAGAAACTCTTAATGTCTATATTTTGATCTGAACGCCGTCTTGGGTATATCCTGCTCCCTGACTCTGATATGGTGATATTCTGACCACAAATCAATCTTCAAAAATATCGCTGCTCCACTAAGCTGATCAAACAAGTCGTCGAACCTTGGTAAGGGATACTTGTTCTTGATGGTTACCGTATTGAGGGTACAATAATCAATACATAATCATGACGTTCCATCCTTCTTCTTTACAAGTAGCATTATGGCTCCCCAAGGCGATCCATTAGAACAAATGAATCTCTTTGCTCTCAATTCTTCTATCATCTGGTACAAGACTTCTAACTCTTAAGGCGCCATCTTGTAGGCTCTCTCTGATACTGGTGCTATTCCTGGAAGTAAATCAATGGTAAACTCGATCTCTCTTTCTGGTAGAATGCCATAAAGTTCTTCTAGGAATATATCTGGGAATTAATTAACAACTCTGGGGGATTTTACTTCCTCTGTTACTGCCATCCTCATGATCGTTGATGAAGACTCGGTCTCGCCTCTAGAAAATAAGAATTCCTTCTCACCAGGGATATGAAAGATAACCTTGCCCTTATGGCAATCTATCATCGTGTATTGGGCACTCGACCAATCCATGCCTAAGTCGACGTCATAATCTTCCATAGAAAATTTTATCAATCTAGTGGGAAACTCTCCCTCACATACTACGACTCGACATGAGGCATAAACTCTTTTGACTCCCACATGAGGCATAAATTCTATCAATCAATGTATTAAGGTCTAGCTAAGCTTAATGCGTTTGATTCACCCTTGGTATAAATACTTTACGTGGATTGAGATATATAGTGATTAGTAGACGAATATACTTGCCCTCTAAGATATGTCTAAGGATATCGTATCAGTTACATAACTGTACCGATACAAGCATGTGAATAAGAATTTCCAAAAATAGATTTCAATCCACAACTGCCTTGACAATTCCTTTTGAATTCATTAAACGCCTTGATCCCTATACTTCTAATTTATTACCTCTCCCTTGAACTCGTTATTATTGTTTTCCGTCTTCCTCACTTCAGAAAGACGAAACCTCATGCTTAGTATAAGTATGATATACAGATAGTACTAAAGTACCCCATAGGCCAATCATATTATTTGATGATTACTTCCTGTAATTAAAGGATATCCTAGGTAATATAATTGTGTAAACTTTGAGGATTGAATAACATGATTCGAGGAATAATTTTCTTAGATGTATAGCCTTATATGATAGATGGGTAAATTCTAAGTTGGGTAGAAATTGCATTATTAAACTTGAGGTGAATTCTTTTTCGTGATAAAAAGAGATTAGATAGAGAGACCCTACCCTATTTTAATTTCGAGGACGAAATTTTTATAAGTTGGATAGAATGTAAGAACCCTAATTCTGAAAATCGTATTTCTCTATTATTAATTATTTAATTTATTTATATGAGCTAAATAGAGAGAATAGATTTTATTAGATTTTATTTTGAGGTATTTTGAGCATTTAGAGGACTTATGAAGCCATTATAATTTTTTTCTAATTTATTCCATGTAGGAGACCCTTTGGAAGAATTACTAGCTTAATGACGTGCACCAATAAATTCTTAGAATTTTCTGTGAATAGATATGTGTATATATATAAATATATAAATTTCCTATTGGATATCAAGTCAAAACCCAAACCCACTACCCGCTTGAACCCGGACCCATTAGGAGAAAGAAATATCAACAGCAACAGTAGCAAACGCCAATTTTGCTTTCCCTATTCCCCGCACATAAAACAAACTCCACCGCTTCTTATTTTCATCCGCGCATAAAGAAGGGAAATATCAGCGACAACCCCACCTCTTAATTCCTTTCTCCGCGCATAAAGTAACCCCGCGTATATTCACTCCCTTTTCCGCATGTGACTCATCCCCCACCGCCTCTTTACCTATTATTACTAAACTCTCCTCAACCGAAACCTAAACCAATGAAAGGAAGAAACAGCAGCAGCAGTAGTCTTTGAGACTAAGTATCCCCACCGCCTCTTGACCCTATATATATTACAACTCTTTCAAACTAATCCCACTTCTTCTTACAACAAACTTAAACACAATAATGGACGTTGCACTCTACAGAACTTTGCTTGGCAAGTATACCTTGCCATTGTACTATTATTTATATTCTAGCTGATGCATGCATGTTTAATTCTGCTTATATAGATTTTTATTTATGTAGATTTTTATGAGACCACCCCAGTATCATGTAGCATCAGTAGGTTCATTGGCCGTAACACAGTTGTTACATGAGTTGTGAGTCTCATATAGATTCCGGACTACGTACCGACTTGGCCTCCTGTACGTATGAGCCGTGCGTTAGGGATAACTGCTGATAGAAACTTTGTATGCTAGAAGACTCTGCAGTTATTAGTGGTTCAGGGATATAGCCTATTGTAGTACGGTGGTCCAATTTTTGTCCTTGTTTGGTTATAGGATTGGGCTATTATACTAACGATAGGTTATGAACCAAATCGTGTCATGGATGTGACATGCTTAGAGCATTGGGCGGGGAGGACTACTAGTAGGCGTATGGGACACCCCACTTTCTTTACTACGGATGCCACACTCGACGGGGTGATATGGTTGTTATATTTACTATGGATGCCACACTCTTCGGGGTGATATGGTTGTTATATACTAAGCAGATTCCCTGTTCTTCAGAGCAGTAGGACGTTATTATATACATGCGCCCTTGTACTGGGGGCATATGTGGCATATACTAGCCAGTTGTCACGATTGGTGAATTACGTCAGCATATGTCTAGCCTACACTTTCTATATGCTCAAGGTTGTCCTCAAGTTGCATTTCACTTAGACGGTTAGGCGACCCCGTAGATATTTATTTTCAGTACTTATTGGCATATTATTATGTATCTTATTACGTCCCTCTGAGGACCTGGTCCCTTTCCAGATATGGACGAGCAGGAGTATCCACAGGAGTACGGACCTGGACCTGACTCTACTTACCAGACCGAGAAGGTCTTACCCTCAGAGTAGCTGTGATTATTTCCACTGTTTAGAGATTTTGTTACTACTTCAGTATAGTCATTTGTAGTAGATTTTTTTCCACCTGACTATCAGACTTGTTACACATCTTGATATTTAGATATATTTTAGCTCTTTATTCCTACTTATTATTTGTGCTGTGGATGAGATGTAGATTGTGTGTGACTTGTTATGATAGTATATTATCACTGATGGATTGCATATTCATACACAACGTACGTGTGTATATGATTTTCATATATTGGAGTTCATATACATACGGATGGACGTATTCCTAGTCCTACATATTTTGGGACTGGGGCGTGACAAATAACCCCCATACGTCTAGAAATCAGACCTGTATGGGCCACCACTAAAACCTTATTATGCCCCAGAACTAGAATACTAGAGAGCGGGATAGACAAATCCAGCTACATATACCAGAGTACTCCAATACCTCGAGATACGGTCACGGCTGTGAATAGACATGGGTGGTTAATACTATAATCCAAGAGTTAATCCTGGATCAAGCAATCCTAGTAACTCAATCACAAGCATGAGTCCACAATATACAAGATATATGATCATTAGAAGCAAGCTAGTAAAGCGTCCCAAACCATATATACATGGATGATCATGAAGCTAGTAAATACAAAATAAATAACTAGCAAGAGAATAAGTCATACATGATCAACTCTAGCTACTGTCTAGAATATGCTAATCATGTCATGTCCTGTAGGTGATGTATCAAGTCTAAAATATGAGCTAAACAGGTGTTCAGGGCTAAACACCATAAAAGAATATATACAACAATTGTGAGAACAAAATAGAAACATACTCAATCGGTCTGGTGCTCCTGGTACTCACCACCACGGGAATGAACGGAAGATCCTCCAGCACTGCTACCGGATCTGGCCAAGCAAAACAAATGGAGTCAGACCCCAAATAGAAAGTACCACAAAGGAGGTCAAACTATGAACTAAAACTAGCATACAATACAAAATTATAATATCCTAAGCAACAGGTAACCACCAGGGATAATATAAAGTGCACCAAAAAATATAAAGAAAAACGGGAAACATGTAAAGAAAATAGGACATGTAGCATGTACGGTAATCATGTAAGCAAGTACTGGATCATGTCAAGTGAACAGGAACAAGTAAGTAAATAGAAAACTAGTAGAATATACAAGGATCATGTAAGCATATACCGGGTCATGTCATGGAACATAAATATGTAAGTAAACGGGAACACGTAGCATATACAGGAATCATGTGGCATGGCATGAACAGGAAACATGTAAGTAAGCAAGATAAGAGCAAGTACAAGATCTAGCGAAAGCAAGAATGGACTTAATCCAACAATCATGGCCAATGAATAGTACAACTTACTACATTAGCTAACTAGGGTTATCACAATTCCTGGTTACTAACAAATACAATACTAAGAATTTTTTTTGGTTGCATGTCCTGCAGTCTATCCAAGCTATCTGAACCATAAATTAATAACTATAGTAAACAAGAACTCGTGCCCCACTCAACGGTGTACTAGAAATATGCCCCACTCGATGGCGTGTTGCAAATCCATTCTGGCCGACATTAAGATAATGCGACTGCATGCAACCTAGATATTCTCTCATCCCAATGCTCTAATCATTAAAGCTAGTTATTAATCTTTGGCAGTTTATTTCAGGATTCTAGGTGTGGCATTCTGCAGAATCTATCCTAGACATGATGCTTACCTCAGAGATAGACAAGACTGGACAATAATTTGGTAAGCACAATAACAAGACTAGACTAAAAAATAACTACACGGTTATAGGCATGACTAGCGTGAGCTATAACAAGCCACAATAGGTAATATACAGGTCAGGTATCGGGAGTGCATTACTACGAGTTACTGTCATGCAAGTACGAGACAATGAGCAGGAGTGCACCACGATGGGTCACTATCCGACATATATGGGATAATAGTCAAGGGTGCACTACGACGAGTCACTATCAGGCATGTACGAGACAATGAGCTGGAGTGCACCACGATGGGTCACTATCAGGCATGTAATGGACAGGTGTATAATGGGTAAGGTGTCCTCAAACTATACCATGTAATATGTACTGGTCAGATGTATAAAGGGTAGGTGTCCCCTAACTATACATAATGTTAGGTCTCGCAGGCATATAAAAGGTAGGTGTCCCCTAACTATACAAGTGTTTGGTCATGTTAAGAAAGTATCACAGTCAAATGAAATATCAAGAACAAAATAGATAAAATTAGGGTAACTCGGATCATTCGTCGGATCTTTTCGGATCACCGTCGGATAATCAGTTCTGTCACAGCAAGTCAGTGGGCCAAAGTTTGGATCATCAGTCGGATTGTCGTGGATCACCGTCGGATCATCCGTTATGTCACAGCAATTCAGTGGACCAAAAATTAGATCATCTGTCGGATTGTCGCGAATCACCACCGGATCTTTCGAATGGTCACAACAAGCCGGACTTGGAATAATTCTGAGACTTGTTCGGGTTGTAAAAACTTTATTTTAACTCGGAATCTAGATTTTCAAATGGCAAAATTTTATAGGACCAAATTCCCTACAACCTGGGAGCATTTGATTTCACAAATTTTGAGATTTGGTAGATCGATTCCGAAAAATACTGCAAAATTAGATTTTCGAAAAAACTTAAACTTGTTAGGGTTTCATAAAACTCAAAGTATCTAGGGTAGAAGCTAGGCACGGGTCTCAAATATCTTATAAACTAGGTCTCATGACAATCACTCTGGTTATCGTTTTTGATACTGAGTTTCATATCGGGTAAATAATAGAATTTCTACAGAAAAAGTTAAAACCATGATCAAACTAATTTCTGAAACATGCACATGGTTGAAAATTACTAGAGAAACATATTTAAAAAAATAATTTCCATAAAAATCTAATTATAAAGTATCAAGGAACGACAATAAAATACTTTTGTTCAAAATTTCTTCAAGATGTACTTGCCTAAAGTTGAGCTCCCAACCTTAACCTTAAACTCTGCCATCAAGAGGAGTTCAGAAACCAAACTCTTAGGCATCAAGACCAAGCTCCAAGCTCTCATGAGAAATGGAGAGGAAATGAAGAAGTGAAGAAAGAAAGAAAAGAGAGAGGAGAGAGAAAATTAATTCATATATATATATATATATATATATATATATATATATATATATATATATATATATATAAGAGATGATTTAATCGTGACCTGTCCGATTCGCCACGTCAGCGATCCAAGTCAATATCTCAAAAGTATCAAACACTATTAATAGAAATATCTAAATAAAAATATCTCAAAAATATCTCAAAAGCAAAACGAATATATGCCAGAAGGATTTTCCTTGGCATGCCGTGGCAAACCAGTGGTATTCCGGTTAAAGAGAAAAGTTTCAGTTTTGAGAGAATTCCAAGATTCCACGAGATCAAATAAAGCACAATAAATAGTATAAGATACGTATCCGTATACCAATACAGATACTGTGAGACGAGTCTCACAATATATATATATATATATATATATATATATATATATATATATATATATATATATATATATATATATAGATAGATAGATAGATAGATAGATAGATAGATAGATAGAGAGAGAGAGAGAGAGAGTTTAACCAAGAACCAATTAAATAGTAGAAAATATGTATTGTTATAGGTAGGAAATAAAAGTGGTTGCACAAGCAAAAAATAAATAAATAAAGGGTGAAGAACTGAAAGCTGGCCCTCTACCAAAAAAACTAACGAACTTTAAAATCATAAGCTCTTTAAAATACACACCGAACATATTTTGCTTTTATTAAACTATTTTGCTTTTGTGGAGTAATATTGAAAGTAGATAGGGTGTCAAGGAAATCACATAAAGCAAAGCACCAGACTTTGCGTGGTCCGCAAGACCCACGACCCCGTCCGCTCCATCCTTCGCGGATTCGCGTCGCCATCGACGAGTGCGACACTCCATGGAATCTTTTTTCCACAACGAGCCCTAAGGAATGATGTTCAGCTCTCCTTCCCCTTCCTCTTCGTCGCCAGACCCTACATCGGTGCCCCCGATGAGGTGCTGATGAAGATCATAGAGGGGGTCTCCTTGTTGGCCCTTAGAGCTGAGTACGAAAGGGGATACTGTAGTCATTGCGCTTACGCCAGGGGCGGAGGCAAATAGAGATTGCACTGGGCTGTAGCCCAGTGCAAAAAAAAAATAACAAACTTTTTTTTATATATATGCTAGTATAGGTACAATCCAGTGCAAAAAAAAAACAAATATATATATATATATATATATATATATATATATATATATATATATATATATATATATATATATATATATATGCTAATATAGGCTTATAGCTCACCCAATACTCCATAAAGCTCATCCATTATACCAATCAATAGATGTGAAAAGTGAATCATTTGAGACCAGAGATCTCAGATTCTGACTCTCTCACTCTCTGTCTCATAGTCTAGTTTTTATTATACAATGGCCCGCGACCGATGACCGGAGACCCGCGAGGCCGTGACCGAGACGCTCCGGGTGATTCCATCTCCGGGTACTCCCCTTCTCCACACTCCATCCCAACCGACGACCGGCGACCAGGTCGCTGCAGCCTCTCGGCCCCCTCCCGCTCTTGGCTCTCCTAGTCTCCCTCTTCACCTCCTCTGGTAAAACCCTATCATTATCACCATCCTCCTTTGAATTAATTTTTTGTAAAATTCTAACCCCCAAATATTTGGTATTTGGTTTGAATTTAATTCAATGTGCTTATCTTTAGTAGTTATATTCAATTGACATACAAAGGGAATATTGTTTGCATTGTTAGTTACAACTTCAGATTTTGAAGGAGGTTGTATGCAGGAACAATTCATGTGTTTATTAGAATTTGAAAACTTGTTTAAAATTTAACTACTGTTAATTCTATTTTTTATTATATTTGTATGTCATTTATTTTTACTGTCTTAGAGTCTTAAAATTATAAATATGAATATGATTCCTAGTAATGAATTGAATCATTTTACCTGTATGTCTAGGCTTTTTTATGGTCTAAGAAAAACTTTTTAAGTGTGTTGTTTCTTTACATAAGCTGTTTGGTTATTTCTGTAATTTTAATCTTTTATATGAAATTAAGTCTTTATAGTTATCTTCTTGAAGCCTATTGCAAATGGACCTGATAGATTTATATATACTATATTCTAAAAGTTGATCTTATATATCTCTCAAAGTTGCTTGGTTGTTCAAGTAAGCTGCTCAGTTGTCACTTGAAAATGTAAATGTTCATACCTTACTTGGTACCTAACAACTTGGAGTGCAAGAGTACTTTTTTTCATGGTTTTGGCTTTCATTTTTAGATTTTTGCTTCCTAGTATTCTTTTTTGAAATGAATAGTATATCTTTGGAATAGATAAAAGCAATTATATTTGGTGGAAAATTATCAATTAGTAAACATTACCAAAATTTAGGCACAAATTTATAAAGAAAATTTTATCGAATCATCGAATTTACAAAGAAAAGTCTGTCGAATTTTTGGCATAAATTTTTAAAATCTTATAGTAACTACTAGCTAGCCTACCCTACTCCAAAATCCTGGCTCCGCCCCTGGCTTACGCTAAGTGCGAAAGGGGCACTAGGTTAGTCTGGCTGGGGAGCTGAGCACGGAGCATCGTGGTCGTGTGTCCCAGGGAGTTGAGCGCGGAAGGGGCATCGTGGTTGTCTGGCTTGCATTGAGTGTGGAGCGTCTTGGTCGTGTGGCCGTAGAGATAAGCACGGAAGGGGCACCATGATCATTTGTCATGCAGATGAGCGCGAAAGGGAGATGGATCCATGAAGTAGTAAGAGAGCTTTATTTGATTGAAGAGAGAGAAAGAAATCTCCTATATATTCCAAAGAAATCTCTTTGAAGAGAAAGAAAGAAATCTCCCGTACTTTGCCTACAAATAGAGTCCCGTAGCAAAAAGGCTATTATATATATATATATATATATATATATATATATATATATATATTATATATATATATATATATATAAACTAGGAAATCTATGTCGTGTCAAACACAGAGTCGAAAGCATACCTAGGCATTATTCAAAAATCAAGTCTTAAATGGAATAGTACTTGGGGGTTGACATATGCATACTTATACTAAACTATATTATGTATACACTAGAATATACCTATTCTAGTTTAGTATCGTATGGTACTTAGAATTCTAGGTATATCAACAATAATTGAACCCTATACCATGTTATCCAAATTTGAGCTTTGATCTAATTAGATGCCTATAGGATAAATATAGGGTGTGCCTATGTAATCTTAGGCTGGGTTTCGGATACGATGTAGGTTGTATCAAACTCCAAAATTGAACCATGACCTAGAACTCAAAAATCCCGCCTAATGAATTACTTTAGAAAATAAAATCAAGATATTAAAGAAAAAGGGTCCTAAGGATATCATTAAAAGCATACCCTTAGTTTAGGAATGGGTCGTACGGTTCAAATTTGGGTATTTTAATAATTTAAACCTATTTTAATTTAAATTCAGCATATAGCTGAGATTATAAAGTTTGCTTTTATGCGATATAACTCTATATACAAATTTAGACCTAGTATTCTATATACGGGAATTTTCGAAAGAGCCAAAATTCTAATTATTCTTGGCAAGTGTCACTAGGCTCGAAATTATTTTCCTAAATAAGGAATCTCTTTCTAAATTATAGAATGATTAATATCTTACAAATATAGTATTGATAAATTTATGTTAACATAGATATTAAACTTGCTTTGTGTTGTGAACTTTGTTTCATTCTTGAAATCTTGTGTTACTAATGAATAACTGCTAGTTCTTTAATTTGGGTTAGTGGATCAGGATCATAACAAAAAATTGCTAAGGTAAGTTGGCTTCGGGAAAAATAATTTTGAACTCAAAATTTATTTTGCTATGTCCATATATAAACTGCGTGTGTCTAGAGTTGAGCTATTCCACCGAAAGGGGTTTAAAAGATAGAAAAATTCTACGGAGAGTTGCTTTGGGTGGATTATATAAACTGTTTTTGGAACCAAGATACAAATGAGACTTTGGCAAAATTTTCAAGAATTTTGGGAGTTAGTCAATTTCAAAATCCAAAATTAGGTAAAACGTGTAAAACCTATTTCTAGGGAATTTGTGTCAGTTTCAAAGACCAGACTCAGTAATAACACCAAAATTCATAGGGGTCGAATATTGCAACGTTTGGATGCGTAGGACACTGACACATGTACACTCAAGTGCAAACAAGTTTTTTGAAAATCCTAAGTTTGATAAGTAAGTATTATTTCTTTGTAACAGAATATCCTATCGAATGATGTTATCGTATTGCATGAAGTCATAAACACACATTGATGAAACATGTATCTGGACCAGTAATTACACCTAAGTAGTAATCTTAGACAAAAAATTTTGTGATTGTAGATTGCATCATGGGGTATGAGAGAATAACTGGATCACATCTTACGAAATTTTTGCGATATAATATATAAACAGGAAAGTTGATCAGGACTTCCCACCTTCCTAGGGCATTATGATAGATGAGAGTGAGGCTTACCTCACCAACGGAATCCAGAATCCAAAATTCTTGAAATGACACAAGAATTTAAAATTGACAAGTTTACAAGTTCCACTGGGGGGGGGGGGGGGGGGCTCTAAGCATCATGCCTATCTAGAAATAATCTGATCTTGGATAAATGAGATTATTGCTAAGAAAATAGACGATGAATGTGATCTAATATGTTCTCTAGATTGCATAATCATCAGTAAATCTTTGATTGTGGTTTGTGCATTGTGACTATGTTTCAAACACTAAGTAGAATACGATAGATAGTATCCTAGTGTCATATTTCAAGTTAATACTATAATGAGTCATAGGAATTTATTTTTAACATTCCTTCTCTCCAGAAATTCAAAAATTCGACCATTCCTAAAAATCTCATTTCATGTCACTTTCTTCACCATTCCTTGAAATTAAGACTTCATGTCTTTGATGACCTAGTATTTGTTCGCTAAGACAAATGTAATACTGAAGGACATTCTGCCATTGTATGGTGTTGATGAGCCCGAAAATTGATGACCGGTGGACTTGAGCAGCAGCTCCATTTTGTTAAAAAGTGATTCCTATATGTAAGTATCTTGTACAAATTAACTATGTTGGGTAGCTTTTCTTGGGATGTAATTTTGAGTTAGTATGAATATTAGAAGGTTATGATCTTAGACTGTCAGTAGTTACCTGGTATTGTACTCAATCCTAGAACTTTCATGCAACAATTGCGGATACGGATACCGGCATATTCGTATGGGCACGTAGTCTGGCATATTAGTGTAACCGATCGACTCGCCATATTATGAGAGTGGGGCGTGACACATCTTTTGTTGGTGGCCCATGCAGGTTTGGAGTCCTAGGGACTGCGAGTTAAACTAGGATCATAGCTATGGTGATTCTAGGTTATAAGCTTTAGACCCTAAGCTTTGTTCTTAGGAAAAGTCAAGTTAGAACCTTAGGATGAGAGTATCGGGTAGTATTAGGAAGAAAAATGATAATATTTAGGTCAGTTTGGTGAGTGTGATTGATGTGTTGGGCCTTAGCATGTTTTTACCAAGATTTATCCATAGTTTCACTTACATTTTAGAACCAAAGCCACTAGTCAATTTCGATTTTCTCATTATCTATAATTACATTTATGTTTCTTGGAAGAGATTTCTAATTTGGAGTTTTCGTAGTGTAGGCCATGGCTCGCCTTATGTCATGCATGTACTGGGATTACAACATGTAGAGTCTCTACGAATATTATTATTTCAGAAGAAGATGACGATTGGCGCCAGGACAGACCATAACAGTGTACATGGTTCTATATTGGAGTGCACCACCCCGGTCATATGAGATATAGAGGATGAGGCATAGGATGATTTTATCAAGGAGACCTATTATGTAGTTATTAGGGTGCAACAGTTTGCGGATTCGAATCCATGTGTAGAGGGTTATGACGTTACTTTACCGGAATAAAGGGCCCGACATCCAGAAGTGACGATCGTAAGGAATGGGATTATCATGATCTAGGTGAGTTGGATGTTCATGGGGGGTGTTATATATATATATATATATATATATATATATATATATATATATATATATATATATATTATATATATATATATATATATATATAAACGGGATATGAGCCATATGCTCATATTCCTACATGAGCCATGCATACGTGGACCAATGGTAATGGATTCCTACATCCCATGTGCACTAGTACACTCCATTCCTATTGGTCCACATGTGCATTGGTTCATGTAGGAATATGAGCCTATGGCTCATATCCCTTTTATATATATATATATATATATATATATATATATATATATTATATATATATATATATATATATGTTCATGGGGGGTGTTATATATATATATATATATATATATATAATATATATATATATAGGACTAGAGTCCTCATTATAGATAGGGAATTTTGTCTACTGAAGCTCTTTTTGTGTAACAACATATACAAATAGTGGCTAGTATATAAATAGTGATGTGTTATCTTAAATACATGTTTGTATCACCTTTTGATATAGTGAATGAAATATGTAGTTTCTCTACTTTTCTATGTTGATATAGTTCTGCTACCTTGTCAGTTTGGTAATATTTGAAGACCTAAAATTGTAGCTGATGGATGTTGTTACCGTGTATTTGTATGGAGAACTATACTGAAATCTTTATGAAGGTCCCTTAAGGACTTTGTCTAACTGATTCAAATAGTTTTAGACCACGGAATATGCTCTAAATTAGGTTAAGACGTTCACTTTACGGATTGAAAAAATCTTGGCGAATGTGATATAACCGTATAAGTGACATTTTCATTAGTCGAGAATAATAATGAAGTGTGTGCTTGCAAATATTTCAAAAAATTGTACTCCAAATTTATGATTATAGCAGTCTATGTTGATGATATAAATCTTATCAACACTTCTGAAGAGCTTAAGAGAACTGCTTCACACATGGTCAGAATTTGATATGAAGAATATCAGAAAAATTAGATTTTTCTTAAGCCTACAACTTAAGCATTTGTGTTTTGGTTCACCATTCGCGTGGCACCCAGAAGGTGTTATATCGATATAATATGGATAAAGCAAAACCCTCAGGTACACCCATGATTGTTCATTCTCTAGAGGCTAAACGAGAATTTAACGAGAATTTTCCATCCTAAGGAAGATGATGAAAATGTATTGGAGCATAAAGTTCTATATCTAAGCGCATTGGTGCATTATTGTACTTAGTTCAATGCACTAAACCCCCCCTCAATTTTTGAATTTGAAATTTAGTTATTTTTATTTAAATTATTTAATTATTTGGTATTTACTTAGTTAATTAGAAAAATATATATTCTTCGGTTTAAAAAATTATATAAATATTTGTTTACAATTAGTAATTAAAATTTATTCTACAAAAATATTTTGATGAAATATTATTTGTTAAAAATGATTTTTTTTAGAATTTTGTTTTATGAACAAATTTTTTTTTTTTACATTTGTATTATATATATATAAACGATCTTCTCATATATAAATAAAAGCCAAAATGAGGATGCCTATACAAGTAAACCTCCTTCGACCGAAGGACTCAAAGATCTAGAAAAATATGAGAAGTTCGTTTGAAGCATATGAGAAGACCGATTGAAGCAGCCCTCTTCCGGTCCAATTCTCCATCCGCCACCTAAACTAGATCCACCTCCCTCCTAGCACGAACCTCATTCCAAGCAGACGAGATCGAGAAGAGCCCTGATGAGGAAGCCTACCATACAAGAACGTCCTCTCCTTTCGATATGCTGCAACCACTAGCCCTGACTGCCTCTACACCCGCCTGACCGAAGGACCTTTCAATCAAGTCAAAGTCCCACTTTCCTCCCGCCCCACAAAGATGAAATATAGCGCTGATCCCTCCCATCTTGCATGTCGGTTGAAGCAGCCCTCTTCCGGTCCAATTCTCCATCCGCACATCAGAGTCTCCACATCCTACCTTCAGACGAATGTGATATTCTCTGAGCTTCCTTCCCCACAGGATGCTCCTCTATACCTGCGTGGCCTTGCAATTGGATATAGCATTACCCGAATGACATCTCCAAAAGTATCGACCTTTGATGTACTTTCTCCACAAAGTATTTTGCAACGAACCTTCTACCATAGTTTGACAGAAAAGGCATCCACGACATCCGCAATCCTACGAACCCCAATACCTCCCTCTCCCGTCAGCCTCGCTACACTCTTCCAGCTCGTCGAAACCCTCTTATCTACGCCATCACTACGGCCCCAGAAGAGGCTGACCAAGAGCCATTCGATAACCTTAACCAAAGCTACCTGCGGGTTGTAAGCCGCCAGTGTATGCATGGCCATCGAGCCTAAGAAATGTTTTAGAAGCACCAATTTGCCCCCGGAGAAAGAGTACTATTGTGCCACCCCTCAATCCGTGCCTTGATATTATTAATCAAATAGGTGAAGAGCACAACGCTCCTCCTACCATAAGCCATGGGACACCCAAGGTACGTGAAGGGAGGGTAGCCCACCTTGAAGCTAGTTAGAGCCTCCAACGCCAACCTCCGCTCACCAGGGAAGCTGTTATGCACATAAATATGAATCTTCTGGGAGTTAACTTTCTGACCCGATGCTCGCTCGTAGCAGCGTAACACTCTTACCATCGCAATAATATAGTTGATCTCACCAGACGAGAACAGAATCATGTCGTCGACAAAAGCAAGATGGGTAATCAACAGACATCCGCTAGTCGTGAAGTACCTATTGTAATTAGGGATGCTACCCAACTGCTTCAGACTACGGCTGGACACATTTGCGGCAATAATGAATAGGGATGGAGACAACGGGTCACCCTGACAAACTCCTCAGTGTGCTTTGAAGAACCCTGAAGCCACTCTGTTAACAACCTTAGAGAACCAACAGTTAAAAAATGACCTAAAAAGAATGTCAATCCATGACTCAGCAAACCCAAACCTTCTCAGCACCCATAAGAGAAATCACCAGTCAAGGCGATTATATGCCTTCTCCATGTCCAGCTTAATGGCCACATTCCTCCCTCTTTTCTTATAGCCCATGTAGCCATTGAGCTCTTGAGAAAGGATGATTTTATCAGGCATCTCTCTTCCACGGACAAATGCACTTTGCTCCTCCGAGATAATCTTAGGCAGAATACTAGCAATCCTATTTAGCACAATTTTGGAAATAATCTTATTCATGAAATTGCAGAAGCTTATTGGCCTAAAGTCGGCCAAGGAAACCAGATTAGTCTTCTTTGGAATAAGAATCAGAAGAGTGCTAGAAATAGCCCTTGGATAGCGTAAGCCTTTGAAAAAACCAACCACCACTTCTGTGATGACTTCTCCAACCACTCCCTAGCACCTCTGGAAGAAACTTCTCGAAAAACCATCCGGCCCCACCGTACTGTCACTGATCATTTAGAGTACCATGGAGTGCACTTCATCGAGGGAGGGGATTTGCAGCAGAAGATGGTTATCCATCTCTGTAATCAACGTTGGGACTACCTAAAATTTTTGGTATCTCCTGCACCATATCCGCTGCCAAAAGGTTTTGGAAGTAGACATTGGATTCAGTCTAGATGTCCTTCTGACCCCTAAAAGGCTTTCCATTGGGTCCTTGGAGCTGATGAATATGAAGTCTGCTCCTTCTACTCCTCACACAATCATGAAAGTATTTAGAGATTCTAGCACCATCCACGTCCCATTTAGCCCTCGCCTTCTCTCTCCAAAATGCGCCCCCGTCATAATCCTTAGCTTGAGCCTAACCTTGGCCTCATTCAGTTCAGACCTCATCCTGCCACAGTCCATCCGGTCCACCGCTCCCGCTGTACGGGATACCTCTGCTTCAGCCTCACGAATTGCCTCAAAAAATCCCCATAAGCCTCTCTGCTCCATCTTCCCAAGGCCTTCCTGGCCGCCTTCAGTCTCAGAGAAACACGGACATGGGGGTTTCTGTGATCAGTTCACACCCATGTATTGGAAACCACATCCAAGAAACCTTGGTGTTTCGCCCAAAAACTAAGATACGTGAATGGTTTACTGACAAGAGGCATGGCGAAGTTGATATTCACCAATAAAGGGCAGTGGTCTAACTCCATATCATTTAGGTGCTCGACCACTGTGATGAACATCAGCTCGCTCTACTTGTGGTTCACCAAGACTCGGTCCAGTCTTGACCGTTAGTGCTTGGACCCAGCCCGCTTGTTATCCCAAGTAAATTTGTAAACCTCCTCACCCAAAAATAGGTATTTTGTGTGTATTTTATATTTTTTGTATTTATTTTAGATTATTTTTTAAATCAAATAAAACCCAGTAATTTTATTAGGACACTTTACCATGGTTTGAACATTAATAATATAGAATGGCCCCAAAATCTATATCTTCCTTCATAGGAAGTAGCCTACACAGGAGACACTACCTGTAGAATCTTTTCGTGGCACAGAAATTCGACCCCTTGGCATTAGTATGACATTAGTGTAACGACCATAGATTTTGTGTTAAATATTTAGATATTATATATATAATTAATTGTGGTTATTTTCCAACCCCAACTTCCTACAATTAGTACCCCATAAATTTTCGTGCCAAGTTAGACATTTTTCTCTTTTTATAGATGTGCATAATATTTTCTATTATCTGTTTTGTGGAAAACCATTTAATTAATTACTTAGTTAATTAGATGATATAATTATTTGATTTATATAACTAGAAAAATATCAATTATTAATTATAAAATATTTCATAAAATATTTTGGGTATAATATTTTATTAAAGCTTTACAAAATAATTTTCTAAAATTTATTTTTGGTGTGCAAATATTCTTTTTGGATTTTTTTATAATTCCATCTATATATATAAATATATATGTGTTAATAAATATATAGTAATACTACTACTACTACTACTACTACTACTACTACTAATAATAATAATAATAATAATAATAATAATAATAATGTTAGTGATGATAATAATAAAAAAAATAAAAAGAAATGAAATAAAATGAACAAAAAAGAAATGAAAAGAAAAGAAAAAGAAAAAAGAAAAAAGAAAAGAAAAAGAAAAAACTAATAAATTAAAAACCTAATCAACTAACTAATAATTAACCCTATTCCTAACTGTCCCCCTAATCCTATTCCCAGCACCCCCCAAAACCAACAACAAACACCCCCCATACCCTCTCTCTCTCTCTCTCTCTCTCTCTCTCTCTCTCTCTCTATATATATATATATATATATATATATATATATATATATATATATAAAAACCCATACTCAAACCCTAACCCTAGTAGTCGACCCCGCCGCCGGCGCCGCCGCCCCCGCGTCGACTGCTGCGGCAGCCGAGCGCCACCGCAGCCCGGCCGTCCGTCGCCGTCCGCATGTGACCGCCGCTCCCGTGTACAAGCGCAGTTTCGAGCCCATCTTCAAGGTGATGTATCTCCTCCATTTGTGATTATTTTTGCGTGCGGTTTATTCGTGTACGTTCACAACCTAACCCTCTAGGATTTTTATTCAAGCGGGACGTTTGCGTCCCGGATTGGTCGAAAAATCAACCGGAAAATGACCGAAAAACTGACCAAAAATAGTCCAGAAACTTCAACCCAAACCCCCATGTTCACACCCAAATTGCCGCCAACCTGTTTAATATTTTCGAAAACTAATTAAAGGGTTTTTCTTCTTCATATAACCGAGAATTTTTCTGTTCTTTTAGTTTTTGTTAATTTGTTCTACGTGTTAAATTATTCGGCCTCCAAATCGACCAAAAACTTATTTTTAAAATATTACAAAATTATGATACAGAGCGTGCCCCGTCAAATGGGACCCCCTCGTCGCGTACCAATTGTACTGAAAGGCGCGTATGGAATATCCTGACGTGTGGGCTTTCGCGGAAGCTGATTCGGACGTGGGTGCACGTCGGAATCAACCCGTATCCATAAAAAGTCCCCATATCATGACTTTTGCAAAACACCACACCATTTTGTGTTCGCTCATCGGAATACGACGAAACTTGCACCATTGGATTCGTGGTATCACGCTGGTCTTGTGACCCAAGTTTTACGCGATTCTGAGACAGTTGACCAAGCCGCCTATTCGCGGGCCCTACGGTTGACTTTAAGAGCGAAATTGTGTCCGGCTCACCGAAATTCAAAATTGGACATACCGTTGAGTTCGTATTAATGTTTAGAAATTGTTTGACCTATAATTTGACACATTTAGAGACCTTTACCTCTGGCACGCTTTTCGGTGCAAAGTGGCCTACATGTGGACCCACTTTGACCTAAAATTACTGTTTTGCCCCTGTGTCCAAATTGGACGAAAGGGTAGGCTTTTCTGACTATCTCGCTTATTCCGTAAATGTTGGTGATGTATATTTCAACATTCGGAGACGTTTATTCGGAGGCCATAGTTGCTGATCCTTTGTGCTTGACATTTGGATGCTTACACTCCGCAGTTTTCTTGCCAAGCAAGTATACCTTACCATTGTACTGTCATTTATATTCCATATGGTGCATGCATTTTATTTTTGTCTTTTAGTTAATATATTTTAACTGCTATATAAACTGCGCGTCCAAGAATAACTTGGGTGCAACGACGGTGGCGTCGTATTTTATCTTTATTACATATTATGAATATCGACCTAGTTTTACGAGACCACCACATAATTTGGAGGCATCATTAGGTTTTATTGGCCGTGACACATCTGTTACACGAGTGTGAGTCTCATGTAGGACACGGACTTGCGTGACAGGCTGGCCTCCTGTACGTATGGGACGTGCAATAGGGAATAGCTACTGATAGAATTTGCATGCTAGAAGACTTGGCAGTTATTAGAGGTATCATCGTATCATGGATATGACATGCTTAGAGCATGGGGTGGGGAGGACAACAAGTAAGGCGTTTGGACTCCTTTGCACTTTCCTTGTGTAACCTGTACGCTCCACCGGAGATGCGCAGTCATGATGACCACTATATATATTATTATTACCTAGCGGCCTCTGAGGTTCAAAAGACGTCATACATTTTAGGCCCCTGAATCTCCGAGAGAATCATGCCAATCCTATTTTAGCCAGATAGCCCACGTGTTGGAAAGTTGTTCTCAAAGTGCATTCACATAGATGGTTAGGCGACCCATTGGATGTTTATTTTTAGTACTTTATTGGCATGCTTCTATGTATCTTGTTACGTCCCTCTGAAGACCTGGTCCCTTTTCAGGTGTAGATGATTATGATTTGTAAACCCCCTCGACCAATTTAGGATTAATTTATTTTAAATTGAGAGACTAGGATTAATTTGGATACAATTAGGATTAAGGTACAAACAATTATGTGTCTTAATACACCTCACCGTTGCTTCGACGTTTGGAGCGCTACACTAGTAGTTACCTTCAAACAAATTTCATACTCAACTCCTAGACATGCCAGACTACCCATCGGACCCTTGTGTAACTTCTAGATACTCGATATTGTGCTTCATTTTAGCTGCGCAATATTCGTTATGAACATCCCTGAATAATTCCAATAAACCAAATTTCTCATAATTTCCTATTCCCATTTGAAATTGAGGACAACCATAACCTAATTCCCTATAACCCAAATTAGGGTCTTAACCTATTCTGAGCCTGCTACGTCCATGACTCTTGTGTTCCACCCAATTTTAATCCCATGTGTTCTCAATTGACAAAAGAACGCCAGGTGCATTTATTTGTAATTTAATTAATTAGAGGCCAAGTTCACCCAAAACAAGACCTAACCAAGCCCATGTACACCCTTTCATGTGGACCAGCCCCCACCCCAAGGATCCCTGGCCGGCCCAAGCTCCGAGGTCAGCCCATAATTCCTCTCATATATAAGTATACATCTTTCCCTATTGAAAACCCTAGATTCATAAACCCTACCACCACCTCTACACCTAGCCGAAACCCTAGCCGTGCACCACCTTCATCCCTTCCCCGACTTCCCCTACAAAACACCACCTCAGGCCGCTACCCCCAGGCCGCCTGACCGCCGAACCGCCTAATCTCCACTCCCATCCACCTTCATCATCAAACTACGCCGCCACCATCAACCCCCAACCGACCCCGAGTACCCCTTGCCGAGCCGACCGCTCCCAGACCGGACCACTGCTTCTAGCACCGCCAACCACCACCTCCAGCCCGACCAGCACCGCCTTCCCCGCCATTCCAACACAGCCTACACCACTGCCGCCGCTGCTGCACCTGCTGCAGTTACTGCCGCCGCTGTCATTGACTGCCGTACGAAGCCGGAGCTCCACCGACCGCCGGCGAGCGTTCATTCCGACAAGCAGACCCCCGTTCAGCAACGAATAGGTAACAACGTATTGCCCTCTTTCCGTCATTGTATCTTATATCATCGAAATATTGTATCGTTCTATAGTCGTCGTGTCGTCGTGTCATCATGTCGAGTGTCGTAGACTTGGACACAAACCAAATCAATGTTAAACTATATATATGAGTATGTATGTTAACATAATTTAACAGTAATTAATAACTAATAATTACCTTAATGATATAACTTGTTATAAGGACTTGTGTTCATCTAAAAACCTAGATCAGTACCCTGTAACATGAGGTAGAAGGACATATAATTGTACTAAACGCAAGTAGTTTGTAAACCCCCAACCTTAGTAATTTATTATCGTAAGGTACACGGTAACCGAGGACAGAATACGTGTACACCCTAGCTACGTGCATACGAGACTCTGTAGTCGACCAACCGTGACCCTTGCGTCAGTACTAAGAGCAGAGTCGCAAGTTGTGTGTATGTATTGCTTAGTGTCTGATGATAGTTGCTGCATTATATTATATGTTTAGGGTCACTGGACCAGCCAGGAGATACTACAGGAGCAGGCTATTGGCATTCACAGCTTGAGGACCCAGGCAAGATACCTTGCCATATTTACTGTTTAAATTAAATGATGCATATATTGTATAATATCTTGTTGCTTTATTTCATATGACTGTGCGCGTCCGAGATTGACTCGGGTGCAGTCGACGGATGTGTCGATGAGTAGTGTACTTGACCTAGTTGCTAGCAGACTCACCCCATTGGGAGGATACTCTGATATCTTCCAAGACCTGACACTCTTACACGTTTTACAGTGACAAATTCATATTGGGATGCGGGTTCGCGTACTCGACTAGCTATTGGTGCGTGTGACATGCATCACGGTTAGTGCATAATTTATGATTTGGTATTAGTAGAGACTTGGCATATAAATACGTGGTATGCACATCGAGTATTCGACTTGTATATTTACATCGGGCGAGGAGGACAACTAGTAGGCGTATGTGATACACACATTGGAATCCGTAGTATCCAGAGGAGCCACGGATCCAATGACTCCCTTTATGCAGATTCTCCGTTCTTCGGAGCGGTATGGACGTTATATTATTCAGATGCCACGTTCTTCAGAGCGGTATGGACGTTATGCCTATGCCTACCCATACGTACCAAAGTTGTCCTCACATTGCATTCACTTAGATGGTTAGCACACCCTTTATTGTATTTATTTTATTCAGTATTTATATATGGCATGCTTCTATGTATCTTGTTACGTCCCTCTGAGGACCTGGTACCTTTCCAGATTTGGACGAGGCATATTACCCTACAGTGTACGGCCTAGGACAAGAGACGATGTACGCTACCACGGAGGAGCTATAGGTGCTACCATCAGAGTTTCCGTGATTAGTTGGTAGGCCTTCTGCCTAGGATTGGGGACATCATTATCTAGTCAGCCGATGCCCTAGTCATTACTCTTTTTTATCTATCATTCAGTACTTTTAATTCGTCATACTAGTAGGTTTGTCCCCACCAGACATTCTTGGTTGTACTATGATATTTGAGACTGGCGTTTATGTTCCAATATTTATTTTAGTACTTCTTGCTGATTATATTATGGATGAGACTAGATTACTTGTTGATTGATATTGGACATGTTAGTATTTTAGGACAGCGTAGCACTCTTCATTAGGATCCATTAAATTAGGATATCCTTGGAGACGTGACACCTGGCTATTGCCACGTGGCCTGGTCCTGTATATTTTTTGGACTGGGGCATGACATGGTTATAGTGGTGGCCCATGCAGGTCAACTTATTCACTTGTGGTATGGTAACATGCCCAGCAAGCCTGCAATAGGATAAATTACTAGGTCTCATCCACTTGATTTCGTCTTTGAATTTCCTTCATATTGCTTCTAAATATCTGCATCCTGATTGCTTGAATCCGTACTCTTTTAATGAAGTCCTATCTCTTGCAGCAAGATGAACTTGCGTAGTGGATGAGGAGCACCCAGTGCCGTGGTGACAACCGACACTACCCAAAAAGAGGAGGTACCCCAAGGACTACTTGGAGGGCAACCACAATTACAGTCCCCACTGATACATTGGCGTGAGACCTCTCAGGGCGATCCTACACAGCTGCACGAGGGACAGACTTCCCAGATGATCCCCACGCAGCATTTTGAGGGCCAGACTTCAGGGGCTATGCCAATGCCGCAAACCGAGAGGCCGACATCGGAGGAGACACCTACTGCACAACCAGAGGTCCTATTACCACCACCTCCACCTTATCCACCTCAGATGCCACAAGTATATGGACAACCACAGATGCTTCAGTTCTTTCAGACTATGATGCAAGCACAGTGGCATCAAACCGAGATGTTGAGACAGAGTTTGATGGCAGTACTAGAGAGGAGACCTATCACAGCACCAGTACCAGCACCTCCACCAGCTCAGACAGGTAGCACTGTACGATGGTTCCGACATATGGGACCAGATACTTTTTTAGGCAACGAGACTGTGGAGGAGATCTCTGATTGGGTTGCCAATACGGAGATGCTACTAGAGGCTTCACAGCTGCATCCGGACCTTTGGATGACCGCAGTGAGGGCCCAACTGAAAGGCAATGCCCATCATTGGTGGGATTTTATTGAGCGCAGTATAGGCAAGAACCAGTCATAGGAATAGTTCTTAGAGTACTTCAAGGCGAAGTATTTCCTGGCTAAAGTCGAAAATGCCCTGTACTCCCAGTTCCTACATCTAGAACAAGGAAATATGACTGTTGACGCATATGACACGGGGTTTAGCCGCTTTAGCAGATTTGGTGCCATTCTGATACCCAATGATCTAGAGAAGGCCCAGAGATTCCATCACGGCCTCACTTTCGAGCTGCAGAGGTATACCACCTCCCAGGCAAGGATTTCTTATGAGGAGGTTCTTTCAGAGGCAAGGATCCAGGAGGCCATCGGCAGAGGAGCAAGATGTTCCAGCATGACCACACCAGCCAGAGCCTAGCCTGGAGCAGGAGGACTGATCCGTCGTCCCGGAGCACAGACACAGCAGAGGGTAGCGCCATACCAGCAAAAGGAGCTTTCGACTTGCTACTACTGTGGTAAGATAGGACATTACCAGAAGGACTGCCGAAAGAGACTGCGGATATGCATGATTTGTGGGGCGAGCCAGCACCAAGCCCGAGACTGCCTACAGCGCAGAGATGCAGCATCGCAGACCGGATAGAGGATAACAGCACCAGTTTCGAGGATACTACCCCCACCAGGAGGCCAGCGTCCACCAGCACCCGGAGGATTTTAGAGGGGACCACCCTTGGCCCCACAGCAGGCCCAGTTTGATCGAGCCAGACAGCAGACCGGAGGGCAGAGGCACGGACAGGCCTTTGCATTAGCAACTACTAAGGAGGAAACAGAAGGGGAAGCTATCACAGGTACCATTTTAGTTGCATCATTACCTGCAACTGTATTGTTTGACTCTGGAGCTGCACTATCTTTCATATCTAGTAGATTCATAGCAATGCATAGAGTAGCTACTTCTCCCTTACCTAAGAGTTGGAAGATTCTTACCGGAGGAGGTATCGTACCGGTTACCAGCACTATTAGAACATGTTCGATAGTCATATGTGGTAGAGAGATGAGAGCGCGATTCTTGGTATTACCCATGCCATACTTTGACGTTGTGCTAGGCATGTACTGGTTAAGCCAGTATAATGCCGTACTGGATTGTCGGAAAGGTAGCGTCACTTTTAGACCGCCAGATCAACCGGAGTTCGAGTACATGCGAGGGACCATCGAGCAAGGAGTAGGACAGATAGCTGGAGCTTACATGGCTATGGAGATGGTACCCCCACCAATAGTTGCAGAATTCGAGAATATTTTTCCTGAAGAATTGCCAGGCTTACCGCTAGATAGAGACGTAGAGTTTACTATTGAGCTAGTACCCGGAGCAGCACCGGTATCTTCTAATGTATACCGATTGGCAAAGAAAGAACTAGATGAGCTGAAGCTACAATTAGAGGAGTTGCAGAGCAAGGAATTTATCTGTCCTAGTGCATCACCCTGGGGAGCACCAGTGTTGCTTGTACCTAAGAAGGATGGAACAGTACGTATGTGCATTGATTACAGAGCCCTTAATGCTTTGACCATCAAGAACAAGTACCCCCTGCCGCGGATTGATGATTTATTCGACCAGTTGACAGGAGCAGTGGTATTCACAAAGATCGACTTGAGATCAGGTTATCACCAAGTAAAGGTGCGAAGAGAAGACATTCAAAAGACAATATTCGGGACTCATTATGGTCACTAAGAGTTCTTGGTGATGCCTTTTGGACTGACGAATGCACCTGCTGTATTTATGAACTTGATGAACAGAGTCTTCCACTAATACTTAGACCAGTTCATGGTAGTCTTCATCAACGACATCTTGGTGTATTCAAAGAGCCACGAGGAGCACGAGAAGCATTTGAGACTAGTGTTAAAGACCCTGAGGAGAGAGAGGCTTTATGCCAAGCTGAGCAAGTGCGAGTTTCTTCTAGATTGTGTCTCTTTTCTTGGACACGTCATCTCAGGAGATGGTATTTCAGTAGATCCGGCGAAGATTTTATCAGTAGAGACATGGCCAACCCCTACCAATGTCTCAGAAGTGAGGAGTTTCCTAGGACTTGTCGAATATTATCGGAGGTTCATGGAGAACTTCGCGAAGATCGCAGAACCGATGACCCGCTTGACCCGTAAGGAGCAGGAGTTCACTTGGACAGAGGAGTGTCAGAAGGCATTCGATGAGCTAAAGAAGCAGTTGACTACAGCACCTATCTTGACCATACCGTCTGGACCCGGAGGATTCGTAATCTATAGCAATGCATCCGGGAAAGGATTAGGATGTGTCTTGATGTAGCATAGAATAATTGTGGCCTATGCCTCTAGACAGTTAAGGACCCATGAGAAGAACTATCCCACTCACGACTTGGAGCTTGCCGCAGTGATCTTTGCTTTGAAGCTTTGGAGACACTACCTATATGGAGAAAGAGTGGAGATATTCACTGACCACAGGAGCCTAAAGTACGTCTACACTCAGAAGGACCTTAACCAGAGACAGAGATATTGGCTCGAGGTGATGACAGACTTCGAGATTGAGCTATAGTACCATCCAGGAAAGGCCAATGTAGTAGCTGATGCATTGAGTAGAAGACCCATGGCATTCTTCTTGACTATCCAACAATATCTGTTGAGAGATCTAGAGCAGATGGGTATAGAGGTCGTTATGCCAGGAGTAGACAGACAGTTGTCAAGTTTTTAGTTGCAATCGACATTAGTGGAGAGGATTAAGGCTGCTTTGCCGACATATGCCAGATTTCAGAGGCTTCAACAGAGGACAGAGGCTGAAATACAGACATGATTGCGTATACATGAAGACGAAACCTTGAGATGTGGAGATCGTCTCTATGTTCCAAATGGAGAACTTCGTTAGGAGTTGATATCAGAGGCACACAGTTCAACCTACTCTATTCATCCAGGAGGCACGAAGATGTACAGAGACTTGAGACAGTACTACTGGTGGCATGGAATGAAGAGAGAGATAGCACGTTTTGTGGCGAAGTACCTGGTGTGTCAGCAAGTCAAGGCTGAGCATCAGAGATCTGTAGGATTACTTCAATCGCTTCCGATACCGGAGTGGAAATGGGAGCATATCACTATGGACTTTGTTATAGGCTTTCCGAGGAGTCCTAGTGGTCGCAATGCAGAATGGCTAATCGTGGATAGACTCACCAAGTTCGCACACTTTTTACCCTTCAGAGTTGGGCAATCTACAGAGGTATTAGCAGATATGTACATGAGGGAGATTGTGCGACTGCATGGAGTGCCAGTTAGTATAGTGTCTGACAGGGATACGAGGTTTACGTCTTACTTTTGGCGGAGTATGAAAGAGAGTCTCGGTACCCGCCTGAAGTTTAGCATATCGTATCACCCACAGACAGATGGCCAGTCCGAGCGCACCATTCATACATTGGAAGATATGTTAAGAGCGTGCATGCTTGATTTCGGAGGATCATGGAAGAACCATTTACATTTGGTCAAGTTTTCCTACAATAACAGCTATAAAGCGAGCATCCAGATGGCTCCCTATGAAGCGTTGTATGGAAGAAAATGTCGTTCCCCAGTATGTTGGAGCGATATAGGCGAGAGGCAGATTCTAGGGTCAGAGTTGGTTGTTCGTACAATGGAGAATGTGAAGAAGATCCAAAGGCACCTGCGAGCAGCACAGGACAGACAGAAGCATTGGGCGAACGCGCATCGACGACCCTTAGAGTTCCAGGTTGGAGATCATGTATTTCTAAAGATCTCACCTACTCGAGGGACTATCAGATTTGGAGGCAGAGGAAAGTTGAGTCCGAGGTACATCGGACCATTCGATGTGTTAGAACGCATCGGATAGGTTGCTTAAATGTTAGCCTTACTACAGACTTTGGAAGGAGTCCATGACGTCTTCCATGTATCCCAGCTAAGGAGGTACATACCAGATCCGAGTCATGCGCTTGATCATTCAGAGATCACAGTCGGCCCGAGTTTGTCATACTAAGAGGAGCCTGTTGAGATTTTGGACAGAAGCAAGAAGGTATTGCGAGGTCAGACTATCCCCCTAGTTCGTGTCGTATGGAGACATCATGCACCAGGCGAGTCGACCTGGGAGCGTGAGGAGGATATTCGACAGCGTTATCCCCATCTCTTCGAAGGACTAGGTATGTAATAGCATTTTTATTTCAGTAAGTAGTTCTTACCTTACGTATGTTTTAATTTCGAGGACGAAATGCTCTAAGGAGGGTAGATTGTAAACCCCTCGACCAATTTAGGATTAATTTATTTTAAATTGAGAGACTAGGATTAATTTGGATACAATTAGGATTAAGGTACAAACAATTATGTGTCTTAATACACCTCACCGTTGCTTCGACGTTTGGAGCGCTACACTAGTAGTTACCTTCAAACAAATTTCATACTCAACTCCTAGACATGCCAGACTACCCATCTGACCCTTGTGTAACTTCTAGATACTAGATATTGTGCTTCATTTTAGCTGCACAATATTCGTTATGAACATCCCTGAATAATTCCAATAAACCTAATTTCTCATAATTTCCCATTCCTATATTTGAAATTGAGGACAAACACAACCCAATTCCCTATAACCCAAATTAGGGTCTTAACCTATTCTGAGCCTGCTACGTCCATGACTCTTGTGTTCCACCCAATTTTAATCCCATATGTTCTCAATTGACAAAAGAACGCCAAGTGCATTTATTTGTAATTTAATTAATTAGAGGCCAAGTTCACCCAAAACAAGACCTAACCAAGCCTATGTACACCCTTTTATGAGGACCAGCCCCCACCCCAAGGAGCCCTGGCCGCCCAAGCTCCGAGGTCAGCCCATAATTCCTCTCCTATATAAGTATACATCTTTCCCTATTGAAAACCCTAGATTCATAAACCCTACCACCACCTCTACACCTAGCTGAAACTCTAGCCGTGAACCACCTTCATCCCTTCCCCGACTTCCCCTACAAAATACTGGTAACCGAGGACAGAACACGTGTACACCCTAGCTACGTGCACACGAGACTCTGTAGTCGACCAACCGTGACCCTTGCGTCAGTACTAAGAGCAGAGTCGCAAGTTGTGTGTATGTATTGCTTAGTGTCTGATAATAGTTGCTGCATTATATTATATGTTTAGGGTCACTGGACCAGCCAGGAGATACTACAGGAGCAGGCTATTGGCATTCACAGCTTGAGGACCTAGGCAAGATACCTTACCATATTTACTGTTTAAATTAAATAATGCATATGTTGTATGATATCTTGTTGCTTTATTTCATATGACTGTGCGCGTCCGAGATTGACTCGGGTGCAGTCGACGGATGCGTCAATGAGTAGTGTACTTGACCTAGTTGCTAGCAGACTCACCCCATTGGGAGGATACTCTGATATCTTCCAAGACCTGATATTCTTACACGTTTTACAGTGAAAAATTCATATTGGGATGCGGGTTCGCGTACTCGACTAGCTATCGGTGCGTGTGACATGCATCACGGTTAGTGCGTAATTCATGATTTGGTATTAGTAGAGACTTGGCATATAGATACGTGGTATGCACGTCGAGTATTCGACTTGTATATTTACATCAGGAAGGAAGGACAACTAGTAGGCGTATGGGATACACACATTGGAATCCGTAGTATCTAGAGGAGCCACGGATCCAATGACTCCCTTTATGCAGATTTCCCGTTCTTCGGAGCGGTATGGACGTTATATTATTCAGATGTCCCATTCTTCGGAGCGGTATGTACGTTATATTATGTAGATGCCCCGTTCTTCGGAGCGGTATGGACGTTATGCCTACGCCTACCCATACGTACCAAAGTTGTCCTCACATTGCATTCACTTAGATGGTTAGCACACCTTTTATTGTATTTATTTTATTCAGTATTTATATGGCATGCTTCTATGTACCTTGTTACGTCCCTCTGAGGACATGGTACCTTTCCAGATTTGGACGAGGCATATTACCCCACAGTATACGGCCCATGACAGGAGACGAGGTACGCTACCACGGAGGAGCTAGAGGTGCTACCGTCAGAGTTTCCGTGATCAGTTGGTAGGCCTTCTGCCTAGGATTGGGGACATCATTATCTAGTCAGCCGATGCCCTAGTCATTACTCTTTTTTATCTATCATTCAGTACTTTTAATTCGTCATACTAGTGGGTTTATCCCCACTAGACATTCTTGGTTGTACTATGATATTTGAGACTGGCATTTATGTTCCAGTATTTATTTTAGTACTTCTTGCCGATTATATTGTGGATGAGACTAGATTACTTATTGATTGATATTGGACATGTTAGTATTTTAGGACAGCATAGCACTCTTCGTTAGGATCCATTAAATTGGGATATCCTCGGAGGCGTGACAGTTGGCTATTGCCACGTGGTCTGGTCCTGTGTATTTTTGGGACTGGGCGTGACATGATTATTCGCAGGAGCGCGGATCAGGACTTGCTACTTATCTTTCGAGGAGGTCTTCTCTTCAAGCCTCATAGTTCATTAGATGATGTACTTATTTTGTTTCTCTTATATTCTAGTTTGGTAGTGGATTTGTCTCCACCCAACTACTTGTTCTTATCAATCATCTTATACTTGATTTAGTTATATAGTTGATTGGTTATTCATTTATATTTGATTCTGTGGATAAGATTTAGTTATGCCTTGTGACTTGTGATAAATATATACCACTTGTGAATTATTGTTCATAATACAACGTACGTATGTGTTATGGTTTCCATATATTGGAGTTGCCATATACATACGGCTGACATGCTTACGTATTCCTAGTCCTACGTATTTTGGGACTGGGGTGTGACATGTTTTTAGTGGTGGCCCATGCAGGTCGAGAGTATATTGTCTCGGTTACGTTACTGTACCGAGCAAGCCTGCAAATAGGATTAGAGTATATGATCTCATCCATATTTGACTATGACTCATCCTCCTTCCAATCTGTTCTATTTGACTAATTGCATCCTGCTTGATTCATGTACTTCCTTAATAGTTCCTTGAGCATAGCCTTCTGTTAGAATATAGGAATCCTTGTTGTTAGAATGATAATTAGGATAACTTTCCTACTAAGAATACAACTAGAATTGGCACATCACTAAGTTTAGAATACTTAATGAACCCTAGCATCCCTTATTTGTAGATTAATTGACCATTATCCCTTGATATATTTATGAAGGATTTGAGAGTAGTATAGACACTACTAGGGTTAGTTAGATATTTAACCATATCGTTTGACCCTAGCATTGAGGTACCAATATAAATCCAAGGTTGAATATTAGGACTAAAACTAACTTTCATAGTAAGATAGTATTAGAGAACTATAAATTTAGCCTCTTGTCTTGATATTAGCAGAACAGTACCTTAGGAAGCCAAGATGAATGAATATAACATTTTTCTTGATCATACCTCGAACACAGAAATTAGCATACCATATTTCCTTAGGAAACCATGATATTATCAAGAGTCTCTCATTTCAATTTCATATCTTGTTCCTCCGAAACCTTAACTTTCACTAATTGTGCGACGACTAAAGAATTTTTCTTCATCTTTCAATTCATGCCACCTAACCCTTCTGATTGTAGGGTAAGTGATTTTCTTTTATGTTATGATACATAGTTTGGTAGGATTATAGTTTGCTAATCTTAAATTTTTGTGCTTAGTAGTTAGAACTTGGTAGGTTGGGTTATTTATTTAGTTTAGAATATGACTTTGTAATTATCCCTAGTTCCAAATCATATAACATTTATTAACATATCTCAATACAGGTTATATCCTCTCTCACTTGAGAGCCAGTAACTTTTCCATTCTTAATATTAACACTTTGTTCTATAAGCACTACGTTTAAGACTTAAGATGACCATTACCTATATAATGCAATATGATACCCTAATAAGTACCAAGATATTTTTCTCGTATACCCCAATAAGAGTTTCTACTTTATTTACAAGGGCAGGGTTATTTTGTAGAATCCCCTTAAGACAGTCACCATATTAGTTAATTCTTTTAAGTTGGGTAGTATGCCTCACAACCTAGTATCACATAGTCCTTTTGACCCATTAATGAAGGGTAATTGAATGACATTAACTATATGCTAGCATAAGAAGATATTGTTTATCCAAACTGTAGAACTTAGAGGCCCATACCCCCAGTTGGTCGACTAGAGACTTCGACAAGGAGTTAGTATGGCATTGTATAGGCACAACACCGGACGAGTCTTATCTTCTTTGTGAACTTGAATTATTTTTGTACCTTCTTTCATCATAATCCAGCGTACTTATATTTTCTGGACTAACTCGACCTATGCTGCTATTATAGCCTAGTTTTGCAAGCTTATTCTTTTATCAAGCTTGTTCATGACATATGTATCATTGGGTCGACACACTAATACAATTGTCTATTTAGAATCAATGTATTATGGTCTAGCTAACCTTAGTGCGCTTGGTTCGCTCTTCGCAATACTACTTACGTGGATTGAGATATATTGTTGACTAGTAGACGAATATAATTGCCCTCTAGTTATGTCAGAGCATATCATATCAGGTACATAACTATTCTGATATGAACATGCAAATAGGAGTTTACCAAAATAAGATTTTAATCCACAACTGCCTTGACAATTTCCTTTTGAATTCTTTTATCGCCTTGAACCCCGTACTTGTATACTATCACCTCCTCCTTGAATTCTTTATTATTGTTCTCTGTCTTCCCCTATTTTGGAAAGATGAACGCTCGTGCTTGGTATAAGTTCGATACACGGAGAGTACTAGATATACCCCATAGGCCAATCACATTACTTGGTGACTATCTTTCAAAATTAAGGGCATATCACATGTGATATATTTGGTGTTAAAACTTTTGAGGATTGAATAACACGATTAAATAATTTGAGGAAGTCTCTCTTAAAGGTATAGTCTTATGTGATAGATTGATAAATTCTAAGTTGGGTAGACGTTGCATTGTCAACCTGAGGAATTTTTTTTTTAGATTGTGATCAAGTAAGATTAGATTGAGAGACTAAGTCATTTTAATTTTGAGAATTTTTAGAAGAATGATTAAGACGAAGAGGATTAATTAATTTTGAACTCTGGATATTACGAACCAAATATTTATACTTTGAGCGCATGATTTAAAATTTGAATATTGGAGATTAATTTAACAATTTAAATTTTGAGGATAAATATAGGACTTTAGACATGGACATTGATGGATTGAATTCAAAATTTTATAATTTGATGATTTGAATTAAAAGTTAAATTTGATTGTTGGATTACCTATTTGAAATGTTGAGGATGAAAATTGAGTTCGAAATTGAAGAGTACAAAATTTATAAGTTGAAAATAGGAATACAATTTGATTAGAATTATTTTCTAGAGGAGATTATGCTAGTTGGAGATCGTGATGTAAAATTTGATGCGGGTGATTTAAATCTTGAAGATGTCATATAGGTTTGGCTTAAATTTGGATATTGATGATTCGAAAATTGAGAAGAGACTACGATAGGTTAAATTTTGATTTGAACAATGGTTATTTTAACTTTGAAGTGATTGTGATAGATTTGAATAGATTTGGTTATTTAAATTTTTGGAAGAGATTGCGATTGACTTGCCTTATATACGAATGTGAAGGATTTAGCAAATCATGCCTTATTTTTAATTTCGAGGACAAAATTATTTTAAGTTGGGTAGATTGTAAACCCCCTCACCCCAAAATAGATATTTTGTGTGTATTTTGTATTTCTTGTATTTGTTTTAGATTATTTTTCAAATCAAATAAAACTTAGTGATTTTATTAGGACACTTCACCATGGTTTGGACATTAATAATATAGGATGCCCCCAAAATCTGTATCTCCCTTCATAGGAAGTAGCCTACACAGGAGACACTACCTGTAGGATTTTTTTGTGGCACAGAAATTTGACCCCTTGGCATTAGTATGACATTAGTGTAATGACCATAGATTCTATGTTAAATATTTAGATATTATATAGATAATTAATTGTGGTTATTTTTCAACCCCAACTTCCTATAATTAGCACCCCATAAATTCTCGTGCCAAGTTAGACATTTTTCTTTTTTTTATAGATGTGCATAATATTTTCTATTATCTGTTTTGTGGATAACCATTTAATTAATTACTTAGTTAATTAGATGATAAAATTATTTGATTTATATAACTAGATAAATATCTAATTATTAATTATAAAATATTTTATAAAATATTTTGGGTGTAGTATTTTATTAAAGCTTTACAAAATAAATTTATAGAATTTATTTTTGGTGTGCAAATATTCTTTTTGGATTTTTATAATTTTATCTATTTATATAAATATATATATGTGTTAATAAATATATAATAATAATAATAATAATAATAATAATAATAATATTAGTGATAATAATAATAAAGAAAATAAAAAGAAATGAAATGAAATGAACAGAAAAAAAAATGAAAAAAAATACTAATAAATGAAAAACCTAATCAACTAACTAATAATTAACCCTATTCCTAACTAACCCCCTAATCCTATTCCCAGCACCCCCCAAAACCAACAGCAAACACCCCCCCCGACCCACGCTCGCTCTCTCTCTCTCTCTCTCTCTCTCTCTATATATATATATATATATATATATATATATATATATATATATATATATATAAACCCATACTCAAACCCTAACCCATACACGAACTCTAATCCTAGTAGTCGACCCCGACGCCGGCAGCGCCGCCCCCGCGTCGACCGCCGCCGCAGCCGAGCGCCGCCGCAGCCCGGCCGTCCGCCGCCATCCGCATGTGCGCGCCGCTCGCGTGTACAAGCGCAATTTTGAGCCCATCTTCAAGGTGATGTATCTCCTCCATTTGTGATTATTTTTGCGTGCGGTTTGTTCTTGTACGTTCACAACCTAACCCTCTAGGATTTTTATTCAAGCGGGATGAATTTTCGTGTCCCGGATTGGTCGAAAAATCGACCGAAAAATGACCGAAAAACTGACCAAAAATAGTCTAGAAACTTCAACCCAAACTCTCATGTTCACACGCAAATTACCGCCAGCCTGTTTAATATTTTTGAAAACTAATTAAAGGATTTTTATTCTTCATATAACCGAGAATTTTTTTGTTCTTTTAGTTTTTGTTAATTTGTTCTACGTGTTAAATTATTCGGTCTCCAAATCGACCAAAAACTTAATTTTAAAATATTAGAAAATTGTGATACGGAGTGCGCCCCGCCAAACGGGACCCCCTTATCGCGTACCAATGGCACCGAAAGGTGCGTATGGAATATCCTGACGTGTGGGCTTACGCGGAAGCTGATTCGGGCGTGAGTGCGCGTTAGAATCAACCCGTATCCGTAAAAGTCCCCGTATCGCGACTTTTGTAAAATATCACACCATTTTGTGTACGCTCGTCGGAATGCGACGGAACTTGTGTCATTGGATTCGTGGTATCACGCTGGTCCTGTGACCCATGTTTCATATGATTCTGAGACAGTTGACCAAGCTGCCTATTCGCGGGCCCTACGGTTGACTTTAAGAGCAAATTTGTGTTCGGCTCACGGGAATCGAAAATTGGGCATACCGTTGAGTTCGTATTGACGTTTAGAAATTGTTTGACCTATAATTTGTCCCATTTAGAGACCTTTACCTCTGGCACGCTTTTTGGTGCAAAGTGGCCCACATGTGGACCCACTTTGATCCAATATTACCGTTTTGCCCCTGTGTCCAAATTGGACGAAAGGGTAGACTTTTCTGACTATCTCGCTTATTTCGGAAACGTTGGTGATGTTTATTTCAGCATCCGAAGATGTTTATTCGGAGGCCATAGTTGCTGATCCTCTGTGCTTGACATTTGGATGCTTACACTCCGCAGTTTTTTTGCCAGGCAAGTATACCTTGCTATTGTACTGTCATTTATATTTCATATGGTGCATGCATTTTATTTCTGTCTTTTAGTTCATATATTTTAACTGCTATATAAACTGCGCGTCCAAGAATAACATGGGTACAACGACGGTGGCGTCGTATTTTATCTTTATTATATATTATGCATATCGACCTAGTTTTACGAGACACCACATGATTTGGAGGCATCATTAGGTTTCATTGGCCGTGACACATCTGTTACACGAGTGTGAGTCTCATGTAGGACACGGACTTGCATGACAGGCTGGCCTCCTGTACGTATGGGACGTGCGATAGGGAATAGCTGCTGATAGAATTTGCATGCTAGAAGACTTGGCAGTTATTAGAGGTATCATCGTGTCATGGATATGACATACTTAGGTCATGGGATAGGGAGGACAACAAGTAAGGCGTTTGGGCTCCTTTGCACTTTCCTTGTGTAACCCGTACGCTCCGCTGGAGATGCGCGGTCATGATGACCACTATATATATTATTATTACTTGGCGGCCTCTGAGGTTCAAAAGACGTCATGCTTTTTAGGCCCCTGAATCTTCGAGAGAATCATGCCAATCCCATTTTAGCCAGATAGCCCACGTGTTGGAAAGTTGTTCTCAAAGTGCATTCACATAGATGGTTAGGCAACCCATTTGCTGTTTATTTTTCAATACTTTATTGGCATGCTTCTATTTATCTTGTTACGTCACTCTGAGGATCTGGTCTCTTTTCAGGTATAGACGATCATGATTATTCGCAGGAGCGCGGATCAGGACTCGCTACTTATCTTTCAAGGAGGTCTTCTCTTTAAGCCTCATGGTTCATTAGATGATGTACTTATTTTATTTCTCTTATATTCTAGTTTGGTAGTGGATTTGTCTCCACCCAACTACTTGTTCTTATAAATCATCTTATACTTGATTTAGTTATATAGTTGATTGGTTATTCATTTATATTTGATTCTGTGGATGAGATTTGGTTATGTCCTGTGACTTGTGATAAATATATACCATTTGTGAATTATTGTTCATAATACAACGCACGTATATGTTATAGTTTCCATATATTAGAGTTTTCATATACATACAGCTGACATACTCCTACGTATTTTGGAACTGAGACATGACAAAGACAGATTCTAAATCGACTTGTAAAATAAAGTGGGCAAAATCAAACATCGACGCTGGAATTGGAGGCAAGCCCCCAGAACGTTCTTCAGAACACAACACTGCATTAAAGTCACTTCCACACATCCACGGACTTTCTGGTCGCTGGCATTGCACCTACAGAAGTTGGTTCCACAGAAGTCGTCTACTCTGCACTGATTTGCCTCCATGCACTAAAAAAGAGCAAGAAACCTCCCTCTACTCTATGATCCTCAATGAAAACAGACATGACCTGCTCATTGTCGTCATCTAAAGTCAACTTCACCCCCTTCTTAGCCAACACCCAGTTATCTTTGCCTCCCGCCAAGACCTGATCAAAACCCAGCTTTAATCGGTATTGCACCATCTTATCCACCTCCACTTTATGCTCGATAATAGCCAGTATATCCACCTTATGTATTGTGCATAAAGATTTTATTCTTATACACGTCTGCTTGTTTCCTACCCCTTCACATTCCATATTAATGTCCTAGACATTGGCATGGGGTTGAATGATTCAATTCCATAGGCTCTACTATAGCTACCACTGATGTTGGCACCTCACCATCAATCCTCTCCATCTGTCTTGCCCCACCACTCAGACCTGGTAGCTCCACAAACATCTCCCCTGTTCGGAAGAACCAATTTTTTGAAGATATGGGGAGGAAGGTCCGGCAAGGAGGCCCATAAAGGAGAAAGCGGCGATTCAATGAATGGGGAGAACGTCGGTGTGCATCTAAAAATTCTCATATGGCACATGGAAATGAACCAAACATCTCTCGATCTCAGCCTTAGACAATCCTCCTCCAACTTGGGTCGAATCAGAACATGTTTGAAATCGAGGTGGCCAATCTGTACCTCCCCTCGTAGACCAAAGGAGGCAAGTTCAGACCTGATCTTCGTAATCGGCACCTTTGCGTGAAAAAAATTCCCGATCAAAGCCATCTTGAAAGGAACCACCAAGGCGGCCTCGTCGGCTGCTGAGAAGGAAATGGCAGGCAAACCCTGAAAACTCTGGGCCTTTCAGTGAGGGATCAAAGGTGGCACCACCGCCTTAGCTCCAATCGCCGCCGTCGCATAGGAGTGAAAGCCCTTGGGAGGGGGGGAAGAGGTTGGATTGGGGGGATAAGAGGGGGGGGGATGAGGGGTTGGAGGGAGGAATCAAGGACGGGAGCATCACTAGAGCACCCCAGGCCGGAGCCCTGGGAGGCTCGCCGGAGGCTCAAAGGAGGAAATTGTGAGAGGGGGGTCGCGCACTAGGGCACAGTCTCAGCCGCCAATCGAGATATATATATATATATATATATATATATATATATATATATATATATATAATAGAAAAGAAAATAAATAAAACCAAAATCAAAACCAAAACCAAAACCAAAACTACCCAAGCCCAAGTTCGTTCACCCCCGCACGCGCGCAAAAGAAGTCCCGACCCGCGCTCTCTCTTTCTCCCAATATATATACTTCAAAACCTACCATAACCCTAATATTTTACTTGAAAACCTAATCCTACCCTGTGGTCGCCCCTGCTTGGCGATCTTGCAATTTTTCCTGTCGCTTGCATCCGCCGCTCGACCATCGGCCGACCGACCCCGATCCCCCACTGCACAGAAGCAGCACCCCGACCCCCTCTCTTTCGGGTGAGTGTTCTCCCTCTCTTCTCAGTCATTTTGTAAACTGATTTCTCCGTTGTAATCACAACCTAACCCACTCCACATTCCACTAAATAGATCTGGTTTAAATATTATGAATCGAGTGGAAGATCGATTTCAAATTGACGAAAAACTACGTTTTAAAATCGAGTTTTATAATTCCAACAACCTATGTTCAAGAACTGATAGCTTCCAAACCAATAAACCAAATTTACTTTTTCTTTTTCCTGTGTAAGGCCTTTATAACCAAGTTTATTTTTCTTCAAATAGTTTTGTTTAATTAGGTTTGTATTTCAAATTATTCTGTTGTAAATTTTTTTTTTGAAACTCCAAAATTTCTCGATACGGAGTGCGTTCCACCAAACGAGACAATTTCATCGCATGCAAATTGTACGCGTATCATAAATGCGGACATGTGGTCTTTCAAGTAACTTGATTTGGCTGTGTGCACGCCGGAATCAACCCGTATCCGTCAAAAAATACTGTATCAATCTTCTCCGAAATTTTGTAATTACTTCATGTGTGCTGGTCGTTTCGTAACAAAACTTGTGCCATCAGATTCGCAGCGTTACGCTGGTCCTTTGATCCAAGTTTGGTTCGATTCTAAGAACGTTAACCGAAATAACGTTTCGCGGGCCCCACGGTCCCGCTTGACGGACAATTTCGTGACCGGCTCACCGGAATCCAATTTTAGACATTTAGTTGTATTCATATCATTATTCTAGACTCGTTGACACAAAGTTTGTCAATTTTGTAGAACTTTATTTTTGACATATTTTACGGTGCAAAGTGGGCCACATTTGGACACCGCTTTGACCTGAAACTACCAATTTTGCCCCTGCGTCCAAACTGGATTTATGGATAGTCAATAATAGTTATTTCAATTATTTTGGAAATAATGGAGATATTATTTTTAGCATTCGGAGGAGTTCGTGCGGATTCTACCTTTTTGGGAATAATTGACGTATCGAGCTCGTTACCTGGACTTCGCCAAACCATCACCCGAGATCCAGACAAGTGTACATTGCCATGATGTATCACATGTCCTTATTTATTTATTTATTTATTTATTTATTACTGTTACTTGTTATTTATGATGTATATGTGATTACACTAGGGCCGGTATACGATACTTTGTGTTCGAACCAGATTCGGATGCCGACGTCCACCAGTGGAGTCGAGTATCGTAGATAGAGAGTCATTACCTCAAACCCATGATACATGCTTGTATTTGTAGCATGACAGACCGTAGGGCACTTGACACTACTTTATGTGACAGAATCCTTCTTGAGGTATTCATGGTGATTCTGTATAGGTTCATAGGACTCGTGATATGAGACAGTTATATATATATATATATAGTATGCCTCATTGTTATAGTTAGAGGTCTTCATCTTACCAGCTTATGACATTATACGTGAGAATAAATGGGAGGGGAGACTTTACACTGTACTTTGGGGAGATATCTATATGTATGTGTCTGTCTTAGTCTTTGTAGAATAGCTTTGGTGTTATTTACGTGCCTACTTTAGGTTCCCTGATCATGAGCCTTTAGTGTTATTTACGTGTCTACTTTAGGTTCCCTGATTATGAGCCTTTAGTGATATACTTGTACTTGCCTGCTTTGGGTTCATGATACAGAGTCCTTAGTGATTATTATTATTATTATTATTATTATTATTATTATTATTAGACTGTTGGGGTTCACATACATATTGAGCCTTGGGAGTCTCGTGCCTGAGTATGAGTGTTCCGTCACTTGCATAACACTTAGATGGTTACATTAGTTTATACCTGAATTTCATATTATATTACTGTTTTACTTCTGGCATGTTGTTTCTTATACCTTACTATGTTCTCTGAGGACCTAGATCCAAATTTTGTCCCCATGATATTTCTGAGCTGGATTGGTAGAGTATATTAGTTGATGATTATTTCTCCATGATTCAGGTATATGTAGTTGATACATACATCATATTATTCCGTGTTTATAGTTATTTCTCGTTACTTATTTATGTTGTTATAGCCTAGTTTTATAGACTCATATTTCTTTCTCGAGTCTATTAGAGCTTATGTGTTACTGGACGGCCGACTTTAGAACATGTAGCTAATTCTTGTGTTTTGCTTCATTGTGGATTGAGATAGATATATATTTACTTTGTTATCTAGATAGTGACCATGATAGTACATCTTATACATATTCGAGTTAGACAAGAGTCTGGTTGAATGCGTAGCTGACATGTTTACGTATTCCTAGTCTTACGTATTTTGGGACTGGGGCGTAAGATATTTTTGTGGTGGCCCATGCAGGTCTTGATTAAATCGTTTCGGTCACGTTACTGTACCGAGCGATCCTACGTTAGGATATATTTTTTAGGATCTCAATCCATAATTGATTTGGACCTTCTTTTGATTTCTATTATCGCATTTGAACCTCGAAAATCATATTCGATGATACCCTTCTTGAACTCTCTATCATTGATTCTCGTTCTTTCCTATTTTAGAAGGACGGACACTCGTGGTTGACCTTTAATTGTATATTTATTATAGGATAAACAAGGTGGTAGAAAAATTCATAGGAAGAGTTATCTAAGTTAGAAATGGGTAAGATAGATGACTAGGCAGACTATGTAAACACCCTCATTTAAATTTTTTTTATTTGTTTTATTACCCTTAGTAAATTTTGAACTCATACTTATATATAATTGATGTAAGTTATTGGTGAATGTTAATACAGTTGGATATGCTTAAATATTAATATTAATATTAATATTAATATTAATATTAATATTAATATTAATATTAATATTAATATTAATATTATTTTTTATTTAAAAATAACAAACCAACCATTCTGTAAACTCTCTCATCCAAAATTAGGCCTACTTGGCATAGATAGAGAAACTAGGGCTAGTTTAAATCCAAATAGAAATAGAACACGGTATTTTATATGATTTTATAATATTTATATTACTTAGTACATCTTACCGTTGCTCCGATAATTGGACCACTACACTAACCATTGCCTTACTACAAATTTTACACCCTTGCCCTAGATATGCCAGTCTTCCATCCTAACCTTTGTGTAAACTTATAATTATGCTCTCTTGTGCTATATTTTAGTCGCATAATATTCGTCGCAGACGTTTATATTTAATTCTAAATAAATTTAACTTTGTATCCTTGTGCGTTCCAATCAAAATTGGAAATACAATCTTGACCCGTTTTGTGCAATTCAAATTATGACAATATTCTATCCTGAGTCCTCTATGTCCATGACACTTGTGTCCCACCTAATTTTAGCCCCATGTACTTCTAATTAATTTTAGAACACCATGTGTATTAATTTTAATTATTTTCATACAATTTTTATCTTTGTGCAATTGTCCAATTATTGGACATTTTTATGCAAAAGTGCATTAAGGCGTCCACACCATTGGACAGTACATGAAGAAACCATTTTTCCTTCATTATTTGGTCATATAAATTTTCTCCATGATTTTTGGAATGTGCAATGCACAAACATCACCCCCTCATCAATCCTAGCCATGCATTTTAAACCATGCAATCCTAGCCCTCCAAACATCTCCATGTGAAGCCAAGCCCATCCCAAGTAGGATGTTGACTACCCAACACCCTAGGTCAACCCAAAAAATATTATTTTACCTTATTTTATTTTATGTAGGAGACCTTGTGGACGGATGAAAGATTATTTGTATGTACTAATATAATTTTTTTTAGAATTATATATATATATATATATATATATATATATATATATATATATATATATATATATAGGAATGAATAAAGAAATAAAAAGAATAAAGAAAAGAAAAGAAGAGAATGGAAAAAGAAAAGAAAGAAAAAAAAGAAAGAAATTAAATCCTAACCCAATAACCTGCTAGCCCCTAAGCCCATTAACCCAACTATAAACCACTAACCTAAATCCCTTAACTACCCAACCCACTAAGCTAAAGCCTACCCAAACCCGCTAACTATAACCTAGCTAAACCCGCAGCAGCATCAGCAAGCCTAACACCCGCGCGTCGGTTCTTCTCTCCACACATATATATATAGCGTATAAACCCTAATCTATCTCCTCTGACCCTGAGCTGCCGCCGACCACCTTCCCAGACAACCGCCACCCACCGGAGCAGCCGCCCGCCGCCGCAGCACCGCCGCTCGCCGCGCAAGATCCCGCGCGCGCCGCGCAAAAAACTTCAACATCGTAGTTCATGCGTAGATTTCCGCTCCATCGCTCGACCAAATTCGATCCCGTCTTCACCGGTATGTTCATGACCTATCCCTCTTCCAACTCTGTGTATTAGTTTTCTCTGAACAACGCGTAACCCTAGGTGAAAATCGGGACCAAGTTAGAGAAAAACCACGTCCTTTAATTTTAGAAAAACTGTTGCGATGACCCATGTTTAAGGACTCATATCTCCCACCACAGAGATCCAAACTTAGATTTTATTTTTGCTATGTGAAGACCATGTAACCAAGATTATTTTTTGTTAATTAGATTAATTTATTTGGTGTTATATGTAGAATTAAACTGGGTTAAAAATCATAAAAAAACTATTTTTGAAACCTTTAAAATTTATGATACGGAGCGCGCCACGCCAAACGGGACTGCCCCGTCGCGTACCAATTATACCGAAAGGCGCATATGGTATATCCAGATGTGTGAACTTTTGCGGAAACTGATTTGGACGCGTGTGCACGTCGGAATCAACCCGTATCCGCGAAAAGTCCCCATATCGTGACTTTTGCAAAATACCGCACCATTTAGTGTACGCTCGTCGGAATGTGATAAAACTTATGCCATTGGATTCATGGTATCACGCTGGTCCTGTGACCCAAGTTTCACGTAATTCTGAGATAGTTGACCAAGTCGTCTATTTGCGGGCCCCACTGTTGACTTTTTGGGCAAATTTGTGTTCAGCCCACCGGAATCCAAAATTGGACATACCGTTGAGTTCGTATTGACGTTTAGAATTTGTTTGACCTATAATTTGTCCCATTTAGAGACCTTTACCTCTGGCATTCTTTTCGGTACAAAGTGGTCCACAAGTGGACTCGCTTTGACCCGAAATTACCGTTTTGTCCCTGTGTCCAAATTGGACGAAAGGGTAGTATTTTCTAGCTGTCTCACTTATTCTGAGAAAGTTGGTGATGTTTATTTCAGCATCCGAAGACGTTCATTCTGATGCCATAGTTTCTGATCTATTGTGCCTGACGTTTGGACGCTTACACTTTGCAGCTTTCTTGCCAAGCAAGATACCTTGCCAAACTGCTTACAGTATTTTGCATGCTTATTATATTTTTATATGTTTATTTTATGTGTATTTTCTTTCTGTCATACTTATATTCTATATATATGTTGACACACACTTGACACATAGTATCATGGGAGGGGAGGACAATCAGTAGGCGTATGGGCTATAACCACTTTGGTAACCCGTAGTAACTAGCACGTACTACGGTAGTGTATCGCGCTAGTCGCTACCCCCGAGGTATATCGATTTTTGGTGTCGCGCTGGTCGCTACCCTCGAGGTATGTCAATTTCTGATGTCCCTGACGTGTGTGTGAGTTATGAGATTAGATAGAGTAGCCTACCCATGCCCATACGTCAAAAAGTTATCCTCATTATCCATTTCATATAGATTGTCTAGTATAACGTACTTATATATTTTTTGTCTATTATGCATGTTTACTGTATTCAATTGGCATGCTTCTATGTATCTTGTTACGTCCCTCTGAGGACCTAGTCCCTTTCCAAGTGTAGACGATATTGACTATTGGCAGGAACACGGATCAGGACTTGCTACTTATCTCTTTCGAGGAGGACTTCTCTTCGAGTCGCATGGTTCATTAGATGTTCTTATGTGGTTTTCCTTATATTCTAGTTTGGTAGTGAATTTATTTCCACCCGACTATCATTCTTTGATACTTCATATTGAGATTCAGTTATATAGTAGATTGGTTATTTATTCCTATTTGATTATGTGGATGAGATTTAGTTATGCCTATGACTTGTGATAATTATATACCACTTGTGAATTATTGTTCATAATACAGCGTACGTATCTGTTATGGTTTTCATATATTGGAGTCTCCATATACATACGGCTGGCATGCTTACGTATTCCTAGTCCTACGTATTTTGGGACTGGGGCGTGACATATTTTTAGTCGTGGCCCATGCAGGTCGAGAGCATATTTTCTCAATTACGTTACTGTATCGAGCAAGCCTTCACCTAGGATTAGAGTATAGGTTCTCATCCACATTTGACTATGACTCACCTTTCTTCCAGTACGTTCTATTTGAATAATTGCATCCTGCTTGATTCATGTGCTTCCCTAATAGTTTCTTGAGTATAGCCTTCTCCTAGATTATAGAAATCCTTGTTGTTAGGATGATAATTAGGGTAATATTTCTACTAAGAATACAACTAGAATATTGGTACATCACTAAGTTTAGCATACCTAATGAACCCTAGCATCCCTTACCTATAGATTGATTTATCATTACCCCTTGATATATTTATGAATGCTTGAGAGTAGTATAGACACTACTAGGGCTAGTTAGAAATTTGACCATATTGTTTGATCCTAGTATTGAGGAACCAATAGAAATCCAAGGTTGAATATTAGGGCTAACCTAACTTTCAATAGTGAGATAATATTAGAGAACTATAAATTTAGATTCTTGTCTTAATATTAGTAGAACATCACCTTAGTAAGCCTAGAGGAATGAATATAATATTTTCTTTGATCATACCTCGAACACAGATATTAGCATACCACATTTCCTTAGAGAACCATGATGTTATCATGAGTCTCTCTATTATAATTTTATATCTTGTTCCTCTGAAACCTTTACGTTCGCTATTTGTGTGACGACTAAATTTCTCTTTCTTCATCTTTTTAATTCGTGCCACCTAATCCTTCTGATTGTAGGCCAAGTAATTTTATTCTATGTTAGGATATACAGTTTGCTAGGGTTATAGTTGTAATATTGAATTTTGAAATTATGTGCTTGGTAGTTAGAACTTGATAGTTTGAGTTGTTCTTTTAGATTGTGATCTGATTATTCTTAGTTTTAAATTACATAATTTGTACCCATATCTCCATATAGGTTCTACCTTCTTCCATCATAATCCAACGTATTTATATTTTCTGTACTATCTTAACTTATGCCGCTATTATAGCCTAGTTTTACAAGCTTATTCTTTTATCGAGCTTATTCATGACATATGTATTATTGGATGCATACACTAATACATTGTCTAATCAGAATCAGTGTATTATGGTTTAATCAACCTTAGTGCATTTGGTTCGTCCTTCGCATGACTACTTTACGTGGATTGAGATATATAATTGACTAGTAGACGAATATACTTGCCTCTAGACATGTCTGAGCACATCGTATCAGTTATATAACTGTACTGATATGAGCATGTGAATAGAAAATACCAAAATAGAATTTTGATCCATAACTGCCTTAATAATTCCTTTGGAATTCCTTAAATGCCTTGATCCCCATACTTGCATTCTATCACCTCCTTAAAATCTTTATTGTTGTTCTCCGTCTTCCCCTATTTCGGAAAGACGAACGCTCGTGCTTGGTATAAGTTTGATACACAAAGAGTACTAGATATACCCCATAGGCCAATCATATTACATGTTGATTATTTTCCGTAATTAAGGGCCTATCATAGGTGATATGTTTAGTGTTAAAACTTTGAGGAATGAATAACACGATTAAATAATTTGAGAAATAGTTTTCTTAAATGTATAGTCTTATATGATATATGGGTAAATTCTAAGTTGGGTAGAAATCGCATTGTTAACTTGAGGAGAAATTCTTTTAGATTGTGATCAAGTAAGATTAGATAGAGAGAATTATGCCTTATTTTAATTTTGAGGACAAAATTATTTTAAGTTGTGTAGATTGTAAACCCCCTCATCCAAAATTAGGCCTATTTGGCATAGATAGAGAAACTAGGGCTAGTTTGAATCCAAATAGAAATAAAACACGATGTTTTATATAATTTTACAATATTTATATCACTTAGTACACCTTACCGTTGCTTCGATAATTGGAGCACTATACTAGCCATTGCCTTCCTACAAATTTTACACCCTTGCCCTAAACATGCCAGTCTTCCATCCTAACCTTTGTGTAAACTTATAATTATGCTCTATTGTGCTACATTTTAGTCGCACAATATTCGTCGCAGACATTTATATTTAATTCTAAATAAATTTAACTTTGTATCCTTGTACGTTCCAATCGAAATTGGGAACACAATCTTGATCCGTTTTGTGCAACCCAAATTATGACAATATTCTATCATGAGTTCTCTATGTCCATGACACTTGTGTCCCATCTAATTTTAGCCCCATGTACTTCTAATTAATTTTAGAACACCTTGTACATTAATTTTAATTAATTTAATCCAATTATCATCTTTGTGCAATTTTTTAATTATTGGGCGCTTTTATGCAAAAGTGCATTAAGGCGTCCACACCATTGGATAATACATGAAGAAACCATTTTTCTTTTATTATTTGGTCATGTGAATTTTTTCCATAATTTTTGGAATGTGCAACGCACAAACATCACCCGCTCATCAATCCTAGCCATGCATTTTAAACCATGCAATCCTAGCCCTCCAAACATCTCCGTGTGAAGCCAAGCCCATCCCAAGTAGGATGTTGACTACCCAACACCCTAGGTCAACCCCAAAACCCAAAATTTTCTATATATAAATTTATTGGATTTAATTATTAGGTAAATATGCATTTAAAAATTTATGGAGGAAAACTATTATTTTACCTTATTTTATTTTATGTAGGAGACCTTGTGGACGGATGAAAGATTATTTGTATGTACTAATATAATTTTTTTTGGAATTATATATATATATATATATATATATATATATATATATATATATATATATATATATATATATATATATGAATGAATAAAGAAATGAAAGAATAAAGAAAAGAAACGAAGAGAATGGAAAAAGAAAAGAAAAAAAAAAGAAATTAAATCCTAACCCAGTAACCCGCTAGCCCCTAAGACCATTAACCCAACTATAAACCACTAACCTAAATCCCTTAACTACCCAACCCACTAAGATAAAGCCTACCCAAACCCGCTAACTATAACCTAGCTAAACCCGCAGCAGCATCAGCAAGCTAACACCCGCGCGTCGGTTCTTCTCTCCACATATATATATAGCGTATAAACCCTAAACCCTAACCCTAATCTATCTCCTCTAATCCTGAGCCGCCGCCGACCACCTTCCCAGATCGCCGCCGTCGACCGGAGCAGCTGCCCGCCGCTACAGCACCGCCGCTCGCCGCGCGAGATCCCGCGCGCGTCTCGCAGAAAACTGCAACAACGTACCCCTCTTCACGCGTAGATTTCTGCTCCATCGCTGTACCAAATTCGACCCCGTCTTTACCGGTATATTTATGACCTATCCCTCTTCCAATTGTGTGTATTAGTTTCCTCTGAACAGCGCGTAACCCTAGGTAAAAATTGAGACCAAGTTGGAGAAAAACCACGTCCTTTAATTTCAGAAAAACTGTTGCGATGACCCATGTTTAAGGACTCATATCTCCCACCACAGAGATCCAAACTTAGATTTTCTTTTTGCTATGTTAAGACTATGTAACCAAGATTATTTTTTATTAATTAGATTAATTTATTTGGTGTTATATGCAGAATTAAACTGGGTTAAAAATTATGAAAAAGACTGTTTTCGAAACCTTTAAAATTTGCGATACGGAGCACGCTCCGCCAAACGGGACCGCCCCATCGCGTACCAATTGCACTGAAAGATGCATATAGTATATCCAGACGTGAGAACTTTCACGGAAACTGATTTGGACGCGTGTGCGCGTCAAAATCAACCAGTATCCGTGAAAAGTTCATATATCATGACTTTTGCAAAATATCGTACCATTTAGCGTACGCTCGTCGGAATGAGACGAAACTTGTGCCATTGGATTCATGGTATCACGCTGGTCTTGTGATCCATGTTTCACGTAATTCTGAGATAGTTGACCAATCCGCCTATTTGCGGGCCCCATGGTTGACTTTTTGGGCAAATTTGTGTTCAGCTCACCGAAATCCAAAATTGGACATACCTTTGAGTTCGTATTGACGTTTAAAATTTTTTGACCTATAATTTGTCCCATTTAGAGACCTTTACCTCTGGCACACTTTTCGGTGCAAAGACCCTTACCTCTCCCACATGTAGACCCGCTTTGACCTGAAATTACCATTTTGCCCCTGTGTCCAAATTGGACGAAAGATAGTATTTTTTAGCTGTCTCGCTTATTCTGGGAACGTTGGTGATGTTTATTTTAGCATTCGGAGACGTTCATTCTGATGCCATAGTTTCTGATCCATTGTGCCTGACGTCTGGACGCTTACACTTTGCAGCTTTCTTGCCAGGCAAGATACCTTGTCAAATTGCTTACAGTACTTTGTATGCTTATTATATTTTTATATGTTCATTGCATATGTATTTTCTTTCAGTCATACTTATATTCTATATATATGTTGACACACACTTGACACATAGTATCATGGGAGGGGAGGACAATCAGTAGGCGTATGGGCTATAACCACTTTGGTAACCCGTAGTAACTAGCACGTACTACGGTAGTATGTCGCGCTGGTCGCTACCTCCGAGGTATATCGATTTCTGGTATCGCGCTGGTCGCTACCCTCGAGGTATGTCGATTTCTGATGTCCCTAACGTGTGTGTGAGTTATGAGATTAGATAGAGTAGCCTACCCATGCCTATACGTCAAAAAGTTGTCCTCATTATGCATTTCATATAGATTGTCTAGTAAAGCATACTTATATATTTTCTGTCTATTATGCATGTTTACTGTATTCAATTGGCATGCTTCTATGTATCTTGTTATGTCCCTCTGAGGACCTGGTCCCTTTCCAGTGTAGACGATCTTGACTATTGGCAGGAGCACGAATCAGGACTTGCTACTTATCTCTTTCGAGGAGGACTTCTCTTCGAGTCTCATGGTTCATTAGATGTTCTTATGTGGTTTCCCTTATATTCTAGTTTGGTAGTTGATTTGTTTCTACCCGACTATTATTCTTTGATACTTCATATTGAGATTCAGTTATATAGTAGATTGGTTATTTATTCCTATTTGATTATGTGGATGAGATTTAGTTATGCCTGTGACTTGTGATAATTATATACCACTTGTGAATTATTGTTCATAATACAGCGTACGTATGTGTTATGGTTTCCATATATTGGAGTCTCCATATACATACGGCTGTCATGCTTACGTTTTTCTAGTCCTACGTATTTTGGGACTGGAGCGTGACACATTCTAACTATTCCTTTGTTTTGTTTGGCTCACTTGTTGCTTCTTGTGTGCCCATTTGCTTTCTTTATATTATAACCTTGCAAGCAACAAACTGGGACACTAACCTATTTGGACTAGCACTCCCCCATTTGAATTTCGTGAGCTAACTTACTCCCTAGCTCCCATTATTTGCCAAGGGGATAGCTGTAAACCTACTCTTCTGCACTGCAGCTCTGGCATTACAGAAGCACGCAAGTACCCAGAGGGTTGGCCCTGAGTTCATGGGGGCCTGGGGCAAACTTTCAAAATGAGGTCCCATACATAATGTAAAAAAATAAAACAAAAGTAAAATAAAAAATATTCCTCCACCAAGATTTGAACTAGGAACCTCTTGTGTGCAATTTTAATGTAATAACCACTATACTACAATTTTTTTGTAATAAGAAGGGCCCATGGTAAATACTAGTTCTATTTTTGGTATAAAATTATTTATATATTTAAACAAAAAAATTGGGCCCTCTTGGCCCATGGGGCCCTGGGCGATCGCTTTGTCCGCCCTGGGCTAGGGCCGTCCCTAAGTACCCGACTCCATCCGTTCTTCAAACCTAATGCCTTCCCCTATATAATATCTCTTATTCACCTCTTCCATTTTAACCTAGCCGCCCTTGCTTTACACTATTCTGGTAAGACCCTCCATCCTCGATCATCGAGCTGCTGAGCTCGATATCCTCTCTTCGTTGGTGTTTTCTTTCCCTTCGTGCACGATCAAGGCAAAGCTGACTTCAAAGCCCTTGCTCCTCGACGATTGTTTGGACGGCGGCCTCTGCCCGTGCGGCCTCCCGTCGAGGGTGTCCCCTCAATGAGACTTACTCTGCATCGCGCGTATGAGCCACAACACCGGCCAAGATCGTCTTCTCGCGCGGCCTCAGACTCCAGAATCTCTCGAGCCTCGCCGAGCTCCATGGCGAGGCGGCCATCCGCTGTCCCAGCCCTTGATTTCCTTCGTTGGGGCTAGAGTAGCGGTGAAGTAAAACACCTCCCCCTCCTCGTAGTTGTCGACGGCCCCTCGGCGCTCACCGACTATACCCTGTCACCTTCTCGACGCGGCGGGAGGAGTTCCCCTTGAGCAGTTCCTTTCTTCCTCTCGTATTGATCCCCATCTCCATCTCCCTCCACTACCAGAAAAAGTCAAATTAGTGACGTAAAAAAACGTCGCTAAATAACCAAAAAACGTCGCTAATCACTTTTAGCGACGTAATTAGCGATATTTTACAGAAGTCGGAACTTAGCTAGTCGCTGAAAGAAAAAATATTGCTAAACGTCGCTATATCAACGTTTTTTAGCGACGTAAATGTGTCGCTAAATTAGCGACGTTTAGCGACACAATGTCGCTAATTAGCGACGTGCTCATCAGTCGCTTAACGTCGCTAATTAGCGACTTATATAGCGACGTTACAGCGACGTCTTTAATGACCTGACAATACTACCATGTCAGTAAGGTGCAACGTATATCGACGTTTTTAGCGACATTTTTAGCGACGTCATTAGCGACGTGTAGAAACATCGCTAATTAGCGACGTATTTAGCGACGTATTTTAACGTCGCTAAACGTCGCTAAAAATGTCGCTAAAAACGTCGCTAATTGTACAGTAAAAAAATAAAAAAATGAATACTGAATTGTTTCCAAACTTTTATTCCTGCAGTTTATTAATTCATAATCTATACAAATAGACCCGGAGCAACCCTCCGTTGAATTTTCTGGATTTGTCGACCCCCTTGGGTTGAACACTCAACACCGATAAATTAACATATATTTAATATGAATAATATAATAAAATTTGAAGAAAATAAAACATTAAGCAAATATCATCATAAAGAATACAGTAAATATATATCCATACAATGAGTCTCATCCTAAATAATACAAAGAATACAAATATCCAGCAAATATCCCTGCAAATATCTATATTACTGTGGATCTGCAGGAGGATGACCACCGGCGCGCATGAAGGATAAGAACATATCATACTGCTCCCGTGAAATTGACACTGATGTCGATGGAGAAGGCAGTGACTTCGGTGGAGTCTGTGTCGATGTAGGCGCACGAGGAGGACGTATCCGCTCCAAGTCTGCGAGTCGCTGGTTGTAAGAATCCATGGTAGATAACAGCCTCGTACTGCTATGAACCATTGAATCTTGCATCATCGTCAGCCTCTCGCCCATGGATAGCTGTGATGCCTGCAGCTCCGTCACGTTGCGCTCTGTCGAGGCTCTAAGATCATTTGTCAAATCTCGGAGCTCCGTGATGCTGCGGTCGAGCATATCGAATCGTGCGATAAGCGTCGGATCGTTCGCCTGTGGCTGGGACTGGGGCTGCTCCTCCATCATTCGCAGCAACTCGTCACGGAGAGACGCAATCTGACGATCAACGGCCTCCTGGACTCTGGCCGACGACTGCGAGGGCTGTAGGGAATGCGCACTTGGTGGGGAGGCCCTAGATGACTGCGTCACAACCAGGGCGCCATAGGATCCCGTACCGTAGTACGTATCCCTCTGGAGACCACCAGCGGCGGTCACCCACAGGTCGTCCGCCGACGAAGCTAGAGCGGGCTGCGAGGAAGTATCAGCCGCTCCAGCTGTAGGTGCACTAGCAGTCGCCCGCTCACGCAGCCTAAGATATTCGGCCTAGAAAAGTTTGGATACTCGATAATTGCTTAAGTTATATTAAAATTAACACAAAGTAAAGTAATACTTACATAGGTCTGCGAGGCCCTCTCATCAATAAGATTTCCGTCCTTGCAATGGGTGGCCAAGAAGACGGTCACCATGTTTGCATCCTCACCCCTCTGTACCTGTTAAAAATATATTATTTAGTACTAAACTTAAATATTTTTTTCTACTACCATTTTATCGTACTTATATTAAAATAATATATCTTAAATAAAAAATATACCAAACGACGAAAATATTTTGTCACCGGAATCGAGCTACCATACCACTTGGCAGCATTCCTCCTAGCCGCCTTGGCCTTCTCAGACCTTTCCTTGTAGCTCGGATCGTCGAATCTAGCCCTTATCGCAGTCCACTGCTCAGGCGTGATCCAACCTTGGATCGATTTTTCAGCACAATCACGAGCCTTCTGTTCATCCAGAGCATCACGGATAAGCTTGGCGGCAATGGTAGAAAACAGCCGCTCGATCAACTCGGCCCGGTACGGAGGATAGAAATACGTTTGCTACAATAAATAATTTAGTAAGTGAGCATCACGGATAAGTTATATAATATGCATAAATTAGAGGATTTATATAATATACTTTTACCTTGAAGTGCGCAAACCAGAATGCCTTCCTCTCCTCCGGAGCTTCAGAGTAGTTGATCTAAGGGCCAGAAATAGGCTTAGGCGTCTCTGAACCGACGATGGACGATATCTATACAGAGATAATTATTTTGATCAAAAAAGTCAATATATGATGAATAAAGAAATATACGATATATATGATGTTAAAATATCTAATTGACTTATTTTGTACCGTCGGCCCAAATCTCTGTCCTCGTCTCCTCCGGAGGTGCGCATAGAGGATCTTGCTGATATTGGGACAACATCGGCATGACCTCCTTTACATGCTCATCTGTCTCCATGGTTTCGTCAGCAGGAGGAATGCTGGACGAGGGAGTACTATCATGCCTGGAACTACTCGTCCCAGGAGTGATGCCACGTAACCTCGTCGCAGTCGGAGATGTGACTGATCGATATACTGGAGTACTGGGCGACGATGATCTGGAACCAACAGTAGGCAGTACCGGAGGAGAACTCTGTCTACCTCGGGACCTGTCGAATCCTCCGCGTTATCCTGTCATACCTGATAACAACATATGTTGAATAAAGAAAAACACAAATATATAGTACATTCTACAGTCAAAATGTGATGCATATCTCACAGCATTCTACAGTCAAAATATAATATATATATTCGTCAAAATAGTAAATTCTACAGTCAAAATATAGTTACATTATACAGGCAAAATATTTTATTTTTAATCATCTTCAAAAAATTCATCTTATTCGCCTTCCTCGTCCTCCTCTTCCTCTTCCTCTTCCTCCTCCTCGTCTTCACTTTCATCTACTTCATCTTCGTCTTCCTCTTCAGATAATTCTACATCTTTTACATTATTACTCATGTAATGAGTAACTTTCGTTGAGTCCACATCTACAATATTTGTTACAAGAGGTAGATCATCCTCCTAATAAGCTATTTCATCAATATCAAAGGTATTTCTAGCTTTAGTCTTGCATACTGTCCACCAATCCGACCTCGCTGTCCCCCGTCTAGGATAAGTTGTGAAGTACACGAGCTGAGCCTGACTTAATAGGACAAATAGTTCGTAGCCTTGATATCTACGCTTGTAGTTTATATCCACAAGGCCATGCTTTTCAATTTTCCAACCTTGATCTTGAATCGGATCGAACCATTCACACTTGAATAGCACGATATTAGCAGGTTCTGTGCCATAATTATATGTTAACTCCATAATCTCTAGTAAGATGCCAAAGAAATCATTGCCTGGATCGACGTCTTTGTAGTTCGAAGATTTGATACACAAACAACTATTTTTCGTGGAATCAAGATCCAAAAAGCTGTCTCTTATAGGAGCATTTGTTGACATGAACCTAAACCCATTCACATAGAAACTTGGCCATATTTTAACGGCAGTAATTGGTCCCTAGGCTAGAGTTCTAATAGATTCAGTCTCGGGTGTTATTAGACGATCGACCTAAATACCAAAGTAGTGATAGTAAGTTATTTGTTTTGCAAGTACAGAAATAAAAAGTTATTACTAAGCACCTTACATATGCGCTCAACCAAGAAGGAAAATGGTATATCATTTCTTGTTCTACTTCTTCGTTTGTTATGTAGGGTCTAACCGACCTCAACTCATCATTATATGTGCTGAAAAATAATGAAGCAACTGCTGATTAGTAGCATAATAGTAGCTTATACTATTACATTGAGATAATGTAATCATGGTCGTATTAATTACTTACCCCTCTAGCTTCTCCACTTCATCCTCGTCGTAATTGAGTAATATATATAACTGAGCAGCCCTTAGCTCGTCGTCATTCAAATACCTCTTCTTCATTTTTTCCGAAGGCTTTTCGGACGCATTGAGTACTTTGAGTATTGCATCATTAGATTCCTGATATCCGTCGTCGTTTCTCGGAGCTTTTGTTCTATTAGTAGCAACATGATATTTGAAATACGTCGAGCGAAAGTTTATAATCTCCTCGAGAATATAAGATTCACAAATAGAGCCCTCAACCCATGCCTTATTTTTCACCTTTCTCTTTAGGTGATTCAGATGCCGCTCGAAGGGGTACATCCACCGATAACCGACAGGACCACCAACACGTGCCTCATAGGAAAGATGAATTGGCAAATGCTCTATAAAGTCGAAGAATCCAGGAGAAAACACCTTCTCGAGCTTACATAGTGTTACCACAATGTCCTTCTCTTGCTTTTCTAGACGATCGATGAGCAACTTAGTACAACAAAGGTCTCTGAAGAATATGCTGAGCTCTGTCAATGGATCCCAAATGACATGCAGTAAGAATTCCTGAAATGCAATCAGAATTAACCTCCCCATGAATACGTGACAAGCGTGGCTCTTCATACCCGCCAGTTTGTTCTCCTTGAGGTCGATGCATCTTCTCAAGTTCGACACGTACCCATCTGGAAACTTTAGACCCTGAATCCACCTACAAAGTCTCCCTTTATCCTCTTTCTCCAGTGAAAAAACGGACTTAGGTTGCTTTAACTTTCCATTCCCCTCCTCTATCAAATGCAATGCAGGACGTCTACATATTTCTTCTAAGTCCAACCTGGCCTTCGGATTATCTTTCGTCTTCTTTTTTACCTCGATATACATGACATCAAGGTTATGTGTGATCAGATTTGTGCTCCAATATGGCAGATCCCAGAATATACTCCTCTTCGTCCAGTTATGGGTGCGACCAAATCTGTCACACTTGTACCCCTTAGCAGGCTCTTCGATAGCACTTGGTAAATCTTTTACCTCTTTCCATATCGTGTATCCGGACCACCTTGGTGGTGGATTAGCCTTTGTCACGCCCCGATCTCCCGCAGGCAATCGGCCATTCTCGCTAGGCGGGAATCACCCTCGCCAGCGCTCCCGCAGAACGATCGCTTTGACCCATCCGGGCGTGATGCCGCACGAGCGTGATCCACGCCCGTACAAGGCCATGGTTCATTGGCTGGCGGCAAGATTTCTAAGCCACAGAGTCGCACAGATTGTCCGAGTGCAGCGGAGTCATGAACGCATAGCGATTCGGTAACAGGTTCACTGAGTTGACAAATATAGCGGAAGCATTAAAACACAAGTTTGAAGTAAGCAACTCTTTATTGATATAAACATGTGTTACAGGCGGCGTATAGTCGAGATTACAAGTCGCTCAAGCCTCTCTCTCTGAAACAGTAAAAGCGTGCCAAGTGGCTACAACTGTGGAATGATTGTACAGGTGAGTTCGGGCTATGTTCCAATATTATGTCTTGTATATGTGCTTCAGTCCCGAACGCACCGTTGTAAGGCTTCAGAGGGAACTCCTGGCCTTAGCACGCACGAAGGAGATGTCCGCACCGAACGAGGTTCTTCCGCACCCTGCATACAAACTGGTGGATTATCAGTACATTGAATGCACTGGTGGGGAAGCTACTCGCCCGCTCGACAAATCCAAACACGTAATATAAGTTCCGTACACCAACTATTTAGTTATCTTTCTAGTTGCCTTAGGATCAGTTTCATGCAAATATTGAATAGTCTAACGTGTCGGGCAGTGCGCCGTGCAACATGAGAGAAAATACGGCGAGACTTACCAACTTACCATCTCCATCCCTGTCCAAGGCAAACATTGAGGCAAATAGTATAAATTCATGCACGACAAGTATAAGCATTCAGGAACATAGCATATACAAACACGAGGGTCGTTTTAACATGATCGTTCAGGTGTTTAGTTGTTTCTTGATGTGATGCAGTGACTCGCACGCGGATAGCCGCTAAGCGAGGATGACTTATCTATATGAACACGGTAGCTGGCAAAGCCATTATGGACGTAGTCGAGGACAAGGATAGCATGCTATGCGTGTACACGAGGCACACGAACATGATGCGTTACAAGCTATCCTCCCTGCACACGAGACTACACACGAGCTCCATCCGGACCGGATCGGCCCCAGTGCCCCGGTGACCGTCCGTGGAACTAGTCCGCGACATGCAAGTCAGGGTTAACCAATCTCAGGCAACACGATTTATTTGACCAATCTCAGGCAACACGATTTATTAGACCAATCTCAGGCAACACGATTTATTAGACCAATCTCAGGCAACACGATTACACGAGATATACGAGAACACGCGTGCACTAGAACACGAGAACACGAGAACACGAGTGCACGGGAACACGAGTACACGAGAATACGGGATACTTGAATCTTGGTTCTGTACAATAACTTGTCTTGATGCATTCCCCTGGTTCGGGGCTGCCTTGGTGACCTAACGGTCCCGGATACTTGCAGGTTCATTCAGGCATGGAACGACTACGTAGTAGTCTTCCGGGGTTTGGATAAAAATATGGTAACATTACAAGCAGACAAGCATGCGTTTCTAAGAAACATAATCAGCACGTTTGCTCGGGCCCGAAGGTAAGCCGAGAGTTAGATCGTTAGGGGACTTGGCATGCGAGGGTCTGAATATAAGCAGTATTTCAATTTCTATGTTCTAGCATAAGCAATACAAGTTGGGATTATTTTCTTAGCTAGGTGCGTTGGATTTATTAGCATGCAGGGGGTGATTCACCTAGCGACTAGCATGAATATTCCAGATTTTATGTGTGCTGGCTAAGCAAAGACAAGTTCACCGTAGCCACCCACCTTAGCGATGATTCACCTCGGTAGAGCGATACGCCTGAGCGAGCCTCTGAAAGCCGAAATTGATTTCCTGTAGGGGCAAGTATGGATATCCTTTGCTTCTTATTTGAGGCAAAGCAGGTCGGGACAGCTGCACGATTGCCGTTTGAGACGGCAGTCCGCTTGAGCGGAACGGGGTGTTACATCCTACCCAACTTAGAAAAAGTCTCTTCCTCGAGACTTACTAAGGACAAGCAGTGATCTAGGGTTGAGGCAATCCTAGACAAGTCGTTACACTTGTTCATTTGGATATTCACTTGCACAAGCTTTGAAATCAGAATATTGCTTAGACTGGATCGTGCGCACTTTCGAAGTGCACTTCTTGCGTGAACACGTCAACCATCTTAGTGATAGCGAAGTCTCAGTACTCGAGTTTTACCTTTTCTTAAGTCTTGGATGGTGCACTAGTTCAAGGCGTCCCTCGAATAGATGCATTCAACCAAACTTAGAGTTAGTGAAAATCGGACAAGCTACTAGCGATACTCTCGAAGGGTCCGCACCGGTTGGCACAAAGGTCACTCGCAGCATACAACCAGACAAGCAAGCATATCATTCAAAACACATTTTGAAAGTATTTAGACTTTTTGTTGGAACATCCCATCGAGGCATTGAGAGAGAGAGCGTGCACATAACCCACGAACGAGCTTTCGAAACAGAGATATTCGAATTGAAGGCCAAAGGCGTAGAAGCCAGGCTCTGATACCAACATGTCACGCCCCAATCTCCCGCAGGCAATCGCCGTTCCCGCTAGGCGGGAATCACCCTCGCCAGCGCTCCCGTGGAACGATCGCTTTGACCCATCCGGACATGATGCCGCACGAGCGTGATCCACGCCCGTGCAAGGCCATGGTTCATTGGCTGGCGGCAAGAGTTCTAAGCCACAGAGTCGCACAGATTGTCCGAGTGCAGCAGAGTCATGAACGCATAGCGATTCGGTAACATGTTCACTGAGTTGACAAATATAGCGGAAGCATTGAAACACAAGTTTGAAGTAAGCAACTCTTTATTGATATAAACATGTGTTACAGGCGGCGTATAGCCGAGATTACAAGTCGCTCAAGCCTCTCTCTCTGAAACAGTAAAAGCGTGCCAAGTGGCTACAACTGTGGAATGATTGTACAGGTGAGTTCGGGCTATGTTCCAACATTATGTCTTGTATATGTGCTTCAGTCCCGGACGCACCGTTGCAAGGCTTCAGAGGGAACTCCTGGCCTTAGCATGCACGAAGGAGGCGTCCGCACCGAACGAGGTTCTCCTGCACCCTGCATACAAACTGGTGGATTATCAGTACATTGAATGCACTGGTGGGGAAGCTACTCGCCCGCTCGACAAATCCAAACACATAATATAAGTTCCGTGCACCAACTATTTAGTTGTCTTTCTAGTTGCCTTAGGATCAGTTTCATGCAAATATTGAATAGCCTAACGTGTCGGGCAGTGCGCCGTGCAACATGAGAGGAAATACGGCGAGACTTACCAACTTACCATCTCCATCCCTGTCCAAGGCAAACATTGAGGCAAACAGTATAAATTCAAGCACGACAAGTATAAGCATTCAGGAGCATAGCATATACAAACACGAGGGTCATTTTAACATAATCGTTCAGGTGTTTAGTTGTTTCTTGATGCGATACAGTGACTCGCACATGGATAGCCGCTAAGCGAGGATGACTTATCTATATGAACACGGTCGCTGGCAAAGCCATTATGGACGTAGTCAAGGACAAGGATAGCATGCTACGCGTGTACACGAGGCACACAAACAAGATGTGTTACAAGCTATCCTCCCTGCACACGAGACTACACACGAGCTCCATTCGGACCGGATCGGCCCCAGTGCCCCGGTGACCGTCCGTGGAACTAGTCCGCGACATGTAAGTCAGGGTTAACCAATCTCACGCAACACGATTTATTTGACCAATCTCAGGCAACACGATTTATTAGACCAATCTCAGGCAACACGATTACACGAGATACACGAGAACACGCGTGCACTAGAACACGAGAACACGAGAACACGAGTGCACGGGAACACGAGTACACGAGTATACGGGATACTTGAATCTTGGTTCTGTACAATAACTTGTCTTGATGCATTCTCCTGGTTCGGGGCTGCCTTGGTGACCTAACGGTCCCGGATACTTGCAGGTTCATTCAGGCACGGAACGACTACGTAGTAGTCTTTCGGGGTTTGGATGAAAATATGGCAACATTACAAGAAGACAAGCATGCGTTTCTAAGGAACATAATCAGCACGTTTGCTCGGGCCCGAAGGTAAGCCGAGAGTTAGATCGTTAGGGGACTTGGCATGCAAGGGTCTGAATATAAGCAGTATTTCAATTTCCATGTTCTAGCATAAGCAATACAAGTTGGGATTATTCTCTTAGCTAGGTACGTTGGATTTATTAGCATGCAGGGGGTGATTCACCTAGCGACTAGCATGAATATTCCAGATTTTATGTGTGCTGGCTAAGCAAAGACAAGTTCACCATAGCCACCCACCTTAGCGATGATTCGCCTCGGTAGAGCGATACGCCTGAGCGAGCCTCTGAAAGCCGAAGTTGATTTCCTGTAGGGGCAAGTCTGGATATCCTTTGCTTCTTATTTGAGGCAAAGCAGGTCGGAACAGCTGCACGATTGACGTTTGAGACGGCAGTCCGCTTGAGCGGAACGGGGTGTTACAGCCTTCTCCACAATGCCTGCACGAAAAACATTCCTGTTCCTCCGGTACGGATGATCCTTCGACAGAAATTGTCGATGACAATCGAAGAAGCACGGTTTACCTTCGTATTTTAAACGAAAAACCTTAGTACTCTCTATGCAATACGGACATGAGAGACGACCATGGGTGCTCCATCCCGATAATATTCCATAGGCCAGAAAGTCGTTGATAGTCCACATAAGTACTGCCCTCATCTGAAAATTCTACTTTCTAGAAACATCGTACGTTTTGGCACCTACTTCCCACAGCTGATTCAACTCATCTATCAAAGGCTGTAAATACACATCGATGTTCCTCTTTGGATTGTTCGGACCCAGAATAATAACGATTATAAACATATGCGGAGTCTTCATGCATATCCAAGGCGGTAGATTGTACGGAGTGACGATCACAGGCCAACATGAATACTGGGAGCCCAAAAGTTTGAATGGGGTAAAACTGTCAGAGGAGAGCCCCAATCTGACATTACGCGGATCCAAAGCAAAATCTGGATACTCTCGATCAAAGTGCTTCCATGCTTCTCCATTGGATGGATGATCCAATACTCCTTTGATCAGTTTTCGCCTGTGCCAACTCATATTTTCTGTAGTCTCCTTAATCATAAACAACTGCTGCAACCGCGACGTCAAAGGCAAGTAGTGCATCGAATCGATAGGCTTTCTTGCACCGACAGACTTTCCTTTAACAATGGCCTTGTAGCGATCAACACCACAGAATCTGCACGCATCTTCATCCTTGTCGTCTTTATAGTACAACATGCCCCATTGCGACATGCATCAATTTTCTCGTATCCCATCCAGAGCGATCTCACCATCCTCTTAGATCGATAGAAGTCTTTAGACAACTTTGCACCCTCGGACAAGATCTCTATAATCAAATCGATCAGTCGATTATAGCATTCTTGCGACATGTTAAAATCGGACTTGATACCTATTTCCAAGTTGGTTGTGTACTGTTATGCAGTGATGAGAGTAATTAATTATCGTTGGTTAGATGGTGTAAATTATAATGTCATACGGAGAGCCCTACTTACATTAATGGCTTGCTTTGACATTGGAGAGTGGAGACCTTATACTGAAATAGGCTAAAATATGGTTACTATGTCATTTCTAAGTTAAAACTATGCCATACTAGTCAAACTATGTCATAACCACAATTTGGGTTCATAACTAGCTTTTAAGTTGGTTTATAGAGCCATACTAGTTAAAACTAGGTGTTACTAGGTTATCCCTAGGTTTCTAGGTCATTCCAGTTGGTTTCTAGCTTATTATACTATAATATACACTATTACCTACTAATGCCTACTAATACCTTAGCCTATAGATAATTTTCTTAGTATCCTAATCAAATATTTTAGTTGTACCTCATATACCTTAACTATGGCCAAATACCTTGGTTATGGGTCATTGTCTTAGCTATGAGTTAATGCCTTGGCTTTGTAAACCCCTTGAATTTTCAAAATTATTTAAACTTGGATTTTTCCCAATTTTCTGAAATTTTTTGGGAATTTTCTGAAATTAAAATCAAGGTTCTTAATTATTAAATGATTTTTAATTGTTAATAAATAATATTAAAATATCATGGAAATAACATTTTTTGGATGTAAAATGAAAACTGGACTTAGTATAATTTTTCTGGATTTTTCTGGGCCTCAGACCTATTTTTTTTAAATGCCTAAAAACCCTTTTAATTAATTAATTATTTAATTAAACTGTTTTTTTAATTTTATTTCTTTTTGCCTTGGGCCGGCCCGGCCCAGTGGACCGGCCCAGCAGCCCAGCCCCAGCCCGCTACCTATCGGGTCGGGTCGGGTTGGTCAGACCAGAACCCGCCTACCCGACCCGCTGACCTGTTCTCCCCCACCCTCTCCCCACGATCGGGTCAGCCTCCGGCGCCGCGTTTCTCGCCGCTCCGGCCAGCCACGCGGCGCCCCGCAGAGCCGACCTCCCCGCTTCTTCCTCCCCCTCTTCCCCGCCTTACCCGGCCACCTCCCTGCTCTCCTCCCTCCTATATAAGTTTCCCCCTCTCTTCTTCCCCCTCACAAACCCTAACCCTAAACCAAACTCCGGCCACCTGAACCTCGCCGCCGTGCTCCTCCGGCGCCTCGCCGTCGTCCTCCTCCGCCGACCCTCGCCCAGCCCCGCCGTGCCCAGCCCCCTTCTCTCCTCTTTCTTCTTCCCAGATCCCCCGAGCGCAGCCTCTCTCCTCCGCCCGCCTCCCAGAGCTCCGCCGCCGCCGGCCAACGCCTCCGCCTCGCCCCGGCAAACACCCCCCGACCGCCTCCGGCCAGCCAGCGCCGCCTCAGCCTCCGGCCGGCCCGTCGCAGCTCCAGAAACCCTAACCCTAAATCCCAAATTCCTCGTGTCGTGTCGGATATGACACGGACACAGAATTTTCCGGATTTTTGAGCCTCGTTCAGGTACTCGTATCTTGCACCCTGTATCTCTATTTTCGATTCCGTAAATTACGTTGCGAAGCCTGTATGACCCTCTCGGTGCCCGGATAAACCGCTCGAGGCATCGCGTCCTGTGGTGATCGTACACCGCGATCCAAAAACAGGAAAAACCACACCCTGTTTCACCCCGGAACCGAGTACGCCCCGCCAAACGGTACGACTTGGTCACGTGCGGTCTTCACAGATACGTGCGCGTCGTCGATACGGACGTGTGAGAATTTGCGGAAGCTGATTCCGGTGTGCGTGCACACCGAAATCAATGCGTATCCGCGGATATCGCCTCGTATCCGACTTTTTTGTAATTTGCCCTAACTTCTTGTACACTCGTTGGATCGAGACGAAACTTGCGCCATCGGACTCATAGCGATACGCTGGTCCTGTGGGTCAAGGTTGGTTCGATTCTGAGAACGTTGACGAAATCGCGTGTCGTGGACCCCACAGGCCCCGCTCGACGGGCGATTTTGTGATCGGCTCATCGGAATCCAATTCTGGAAGTTCCGTTGGGTTCGTATCAGCGTTCCTGACCTGTTGACACTAAGTTTGGTGAATTTGGAGACCGTTGACCCCGTTTTGACCCAAAACTGCCGTTTTTGCCCTTGTCTCCAAATTGGACCCAAGGACAGGCATTTCTAGCTATTTGACATCTTCTGAGCGTGATGGTAATGTCTATTTCAGCTTTGGACTCACCTCTAGAATATTTCCCCGCGTACAATTAATTGGATCCAAACAACAGGCAAGTACCTGCATTTCAAGTTAAAACTTTATATTGTGATAATTAATTCCCTGCTTTACTAGTACCCTTGATCATTACACCTAGTGTTAGAAATACTGGATTTTATGTCTTGAATATTGGAGTTCATGTCTTGTTTTTCATGTCGGGTGGGAGAATACTAGAAGGCGTGTAGTTTACCCTTTCCCCTGCCATGTTTAATAGCTGTTGGTACGCGACTGTACCCTCAGTCGGATCTCGATTTTCCCTGTTTAATAGCCTTTTATGATGGCCAGATTAGCCTTATAAACTCCTACATGCCAACTATGTATTCTAAAATAAACACAAGTTCACACAGATAGTTTCTGGTCTTGTTATAGTTCTTACTGACTGTTGTAGTTTTATTTCCTGTCTCATTTATTTCTGTTTTCTCATATTCCTGTTTATAGTTTTAACTCTGAGATATTGATATTCTTCTATGCAATTTCTCATTATTGATACTCAATTTAATTGTCATAAATATTTAGTTTAATCTTGTTGTGCATTGTGTACTTTGCTCCTTTCCTGACTGGATCCGTTGATTTAGGCGATGATGAGGACCTTGCCTCTACATATTATGGTCCCTATGAGGGAACAGATGACACTTATGAGGAGCCAGATCCCACCCAGGAGACCCCTGCTGCAGAGTAGATAGCAGTAGCTATTTTTATTTATTGCTCTTATCTTAGTAATCGGGTTTGTCCCCGATTTCATTCCGATTTCTGTACTAAACATTTGAATCTGTTGTCGCATTTATTTCATTTGAATTCTTAAGTATCTGTTTCCCATTATTATCTTGCCTATGTTATTTATGAATGAGCTAGATTAGTTAAATGTGGATTTGACCTAGACAGCGTACTACCGTCGACTCTGCGGCGTAGGCTGGACGTACCCACGCACTCGTGCCCGAATTTTCGGCTGCGGGTCGTGACACGTTTTTATGGTGGCCCATGCAGGTCCTATCCTTAAATAGGGTAATACCCTAGGACAGGGTATGGAATAAGACTGAGGATTCTAGGAAAGGCTCATTCACAGTATAGGGTCCTTATTTCAATTCTTGATATCATTTCTGCTCAATTTTCCTATCGCCCTTGATTTCCAAGTAATCTATTCTGATCTTCCTATCCCTTAATCTTTCAGAATGGTCCAGACAAGGAACACAGTAGGAGTCACATCAGAATCAGCTGAGCAGAATATGCCCAAGACTCTTGCACTCCCGCCGCCTCCATCTGTTCCGGCAGTTACTCTGAATGGGGCACAGCTACTTGGAGTGTTCCAGGGACTAGTGAAATCCTAGAAAGAACAGACTGCACTTCTGCGGACCAGCCTTTCAGAAGCCCTTAAGTCCCAGGAGTCGCCACTCAAGAGGCCAGGGAGTGCCAAAGACTTCAAGAACCTTAGACCCTTGGAATTCTACGGAACTGAGGGCATTCTCTATGCCGATGAGTGGATAGAGAATGTCGAGAGACTCCTGAAGACTGCTCGGGTTCCTGATGATCTCAAAGTGGAATCCGCAAGCCTGCAACTGTTCGACATAGCTCGAACCTGGTTCAGAGATGAACCCCAACTATCTGCTCCTGACCTCACCTGGGAGGACTTCAAGAGGCTATTCAAGGAAAAATTCTACCCCGAAGTGGCTCGGGAAGCTCTCGAAAGCCAATTCGAGAGACTGGAACAAGGTAACCTGTCTGTTGATGAGTATACTGCTGAATTTAGCAGGTTGAGCCATTTTACGGAGTACATGGTTCGTACCCCGGAGGACAGAGCCCGTAGATTCAAGAAGGGGCTATCTCCGGATATTCGTCTTGCTGTCACCACCAGCCGAGCTCGCACCTATGAGGAAATCTTGAGCGTGGCACAAGGCGTTGAGAGAGACATGGGGTATAAACTAAAGCGAGAGAGAGATACCGAAAATGCGGGACCCAACAAACGCCCTTTTCAACAACAACAACAACAGAGGGCCCCGCAGCAAACTCAGCGTCCTCTCCCTCGAGCTCCAGCACCCCAACACCATGCTCAAGGACAAAACCAACAAGCTGCCGCTTGCAACTTTTGCCAAAAACCAGGTCACACTTGGCAAGTCTGCAGGAAGAGGCTAGGTGCCTGCCTCTACTGCGGCTCAGCAGCGCATCAAATGAGGGACTGTCCTGCTGCTCAAGGATGCACCGCTGCACCAAAGGCTCCAGTCCAGGCCAGGGCCCCAGCAGCACAGCAGAGGGGACCCCCGCTTCCAACTCAACAACAACGTTTTGCTCAGCACCAACAGCAGCAACAGAGGGGTGCACCGCAGCAAGGCCGTGCTTATGCAATGACTCTGGAAGAAGCTGAAGCCACAGCAGACGTGATCACAGGTTCTGTGCTTATAAATTCAATATCAGCCATTACTTTATTTGATTCTGGAGCTTCATATTCATTCATGTCAGTAGATTTCCTTATGAAGCATAGCTTAATCACTAAACCCCTTAGGAATTGTTACAAGATCATTACCGGTGAAGGAATTATCCCGGTTAGTGATGCATGTAACAATTATCCTATTACATTATGTGGAAGAGAACTATATGCTAGGCTACTCGTAATGCCAGTTCCCAGTTTTGATATTATACTAGGTATGGATTGGTTGAGTCAACATCATGCCACTATAGACTGCCACAGAGGTAGTATGATCTTCAGGCCCCCTGACAAGCCAGAATTTGAGTTTGCTAGAGGTTCTAGAGAAATGGGTAGTGACAAAATTTGTGGAGCCCTAGTAACAGAAGAATTGCCACTACCTATCATCTCTGAATATCTTGATGTCTTCCCTGAGGATCTCCCAGGCTTACCCCCAGACCGAGAAGTTGAATTCTCTATTGACTTAGTGCCTGGAGCAGCGCCAGTATCTCAAAATCCCTACAGAATCAACAAGAAGGAGATAATAGAACTAAATGAGCAAATTAAAGAGCTAGAAGACAAATGCTTCATTAGGTCTAGTGTCTCACCCTGGGGAGCTCCAGTATTATTTGTGCCCAAGAAGGACGGAACATCCCGAATGTGTATTGACTATAGGGCCTTGAATGCCTTAACAATTAAGAATAAGTATTCCCTACCTAGGATAGATGACTTATTTGATCAGTTAAGTGGAGCTCGGGTATTTTCAAAGATTGACTTGAGGTCTGGTTACCACCAAGTATGGGTGAGGAAGGAAGACATCCCTAAAACTGCTTTCAATACCCGGAACGGACACTACGAATTCTTAGTAATACCGTTCGGGTTGACGAATGCTCTAGCAGTTTTTATGAACTTAATGAACAGAGTCTTTCAGCAATATCTAGACAAATTTGTAGTGGTCTTTATTGATGATATTTTGATCTACTCCAAGACCCCCGAAGAACATGAAGAACATTTGAGGCTAGCATTGGAGACTTTGAGGAAGGAAAAACTTTATGGAAAATTATCTAAATGTGCATTCTTCCTAGACAAAGTAGAATTCTTGGGACATGTTGTGACTGGAGATGGAATAGCAGTAGATCCCAAGAAGATAGCGGCAGTTGAATCATGGCCCACTCCAGACTCTGTAGCAGAGATTAGAAGCTTCCTGGGACTAGCTGGCTACTATCGGAAGTTTGTGAAGGACTTTGCTAGGATTGCGGAACCCATGACAAAATTAACAAGGAAGGATGAAGAGTTCACCTGGACTGAGGAATGTCAGCATGCTTTTGAAGAATTGAAGAAAAGGCTGACTACTGCCCCTATTCTGACCTTACCTTCTGGAACCGGAGGATTCGCTATTTATAGTGATGCTTCTGGAAAAGGTTTAGGTTGTGTATTGGAGCAGAACAAGAAAGTGATAGCATATGCCTCTAGACAGCTTCGACCTCATGAAAAGAACTATCCAACTCATGATTTAGGACTGGCAGCTGTCATCTTTGCTCTTAAGCTATGGAAGCATTATCTTTATGGAAAAAAGGTGGAAATATTTACAGACCATAAAAGCCTAAAATATATCTTCACCCAGAAAGAGCTAAACATGAGGCAAAGAAGGTGGCTGGAACTAATGAAAGATTTTGATATCACCCTTCAATATCATCCTGGGAAGGCCAATGTAGTTGCTGATGCTCTAAGCAGATATCCTATGGCGATGTACTTGACTATGGACCGACATTTGCTCGAGGACTTGGAAAGTTTAGGTATTGAGGTAATTATTCCAGGAAAAGAAGGCCAAATGATGAACTTGCAGATTCAGTCTACCTTAATAGACAAGATCAAGGAGACTCAGTTTCAAGACGAAGGGCTGCGAAGCCTTCGAGGTCAAGTGCAAGCTGGATTAGTGGAAGATTTCAGAATTTATGAAGATGGATCACTGAGGCATGGAGATAGATTATGTGTACCTCAAGGAGACATAAGGGAAGAAATTATGCAAGAGGCGCACATATCGCAATACTCTATACATCAAGGAGCCAACAAGATGTACAAGGACCTGAGGACGCATGTTTGGTGGCATGGCATGAAAAGAGAAGTAGCCAGGTTCGTATCTCGTTGTTTAGTGTGCCAACAAGTCAAGGCAGAAAGACAAAGACCTGGAGGATTGCTTCAACCACTACCCATTCCGGAGTGGAAGTGGGAACATATTACAATGGATTTTATTTCCGGACTTCCAAGGACACCTAGTGGAAAGGATGCAATTTGGGTGATAGTAGATAGACTGACCAAGTCTGCACATTTCCTACCTTTCAAAGTAGGGCTATCTACAGAAAAGCTGGCAGATTTATATATCAGACATATTATTAGGTTGCATGGAGTTAAAGTAAGTATTGTCTCCGACCGAGATTCAAGATTCACCTCTCACTTCTGGAAGAGCTTACAAGCCAGCTTGGGGACTCAACTCAAATTCAGCACAGCTTATCATCCCCAAACAGATGGACAATCGGAACGTACAATCCAGACCCTTGAAGATATGCTCCGTACATGTGTTCTGGATTTTGGAGGATCGTGGGAAGACTATCTACATCTTGTGGAGTTCTCTTATAATAACAGTTACCAAGCAAGTATTAAGATGACTCCATTTGAAGCTCTGTATGGCCGAAGATGTCGTACTCCGCTATCATGGGACGACGTTGGAGAAAGAGCCCTACTGGGACCAGAGATGGTGATCGATTCAACTGAGAAGGTAAAACAAATAAGGGACAGACTTCGAGTGGCTCAAGACAGGCAACGACATTGGGCCAATAGCCACCGAAGGCCCTTGGAATTTAAGGTTGGAGAACTGGTATTCTTGAAGATTTCTCCGACACGTGGCACCATTAGGTTCGGAAGGAGTGGAAAACTCAGCCCCAGATTTATTGGACCTTTTGGCATACAGGAGAAAATCGGAGAAGTGGCATACCGTCTGGCATTGCCACCCTCTCTGGATGGAGTCCATAACGTCTTCCACGTGTCGCAGCTGAGAAAATACGTGTCAGATCCCAGCCACATTTTGGATCACTCAGAGCTCGAAGTAGGCCCAAGTTTGACTTACCAAGAGCAACCCGTGGAGATACTGGATCGATCGGAGAAAGTTCTACGAAACCAGGTTATTTCCCTTGTTCGCGTAGCCTGGAAGCACCATTCTCCCGGCGAATCCACCTGGGAGCGAGAAGACGAGATTAGAGAGCGCTACCCTTACCTTTTTGAACCCTGAGGTATATTTAATTCTCGGCCTTTCCTTTTCGTGCCATTGTTCTTCTTAAATTTCGAGGATGAAATTTTTATAAGTTGGGTAGATTGTAAACCCCCTGAATTTTCAAAATTATTAAAACTTGGATTTTTTCCAATTTTCTGGAATTTTCTGAGAATTTTCTGAAATTAAAATCAAGGTTCTTAATTATTAAATAATTTTTAATTGTTAATAAATAATATTAAAATATCATGAAAATAATATTTTTTGGATGTAAAATAAAAATTGGACTTAGGGTAATTTTTCTGGATTTTTCTGGGCCTCGGACCTATTTTTTTAAATGCCTAAAAACCCTTTTAATTAATTAATTATTTAATTAAACTGTTTTTTTAATTTTATTTCTTTTTGCCTTGGGCCGGCCCGGCCCAGTGGACCGGCCCAGCAGCCCAGCCCCAGCCCGCTACCTATCGGGTCGGGTTGGTCAGACCCGAACCCGCCTACCCGACCCGCTGACCTGTTCTCCCCCACCCTCTCACCACGATCGGGTCAGCCTCCGGCGCCGCGTTTCTCGCCGCTCCGGCCGGCCACGCGGCGCCCCATAGCGTCGACCTCCCCGCATCTTCCTCCCCCTCTTCCCCGCCTTACCCGGCCACCTCCCTGCTCTCCTCCCTCCTATATAAGTTTCCCCCTCTCTTCTTCCCCCTCACAAACCCTAACCCTAAACCAAACTCCGGCCACCTGAACCTCGCCGCCGTGCTCCTCCGGCGCCTCGTCGCCGTCCTCCTCCACCGACCCTCGCCCAGCCCCGCAGTGCCCAGCCCCCTTCTCTCCTCTTTCTTCTTTCCAGATCCCCCGAGCGCAGCCTCTCTCCTCCGCCCGCCTACCAGAGCTCCGCCGCCGCCGGCCAACGCCTCCGCCTCGCCCCGGCAAACACCCCCCGACCGCCTCCGGCCAGCCAGCGCTGCCTCAGCCTCCGGCCGGCCCACCGCAGCTCTAGAAACCCTAACCCTAAATCCCAAATTCCTCGTGTCGTGTCGGACACGACACGGACACGAAATTTTCCAGATTTTCGAGCCTCGTTCAGGTACTCGTATCTTGCACCCTGTATCTCCGTTTTTGATTCGGTAAATTACGTTGCGAAGCCTGTATGACCCTCTCGGTGCCCGGACAAACCGCTCGAGGCATCGCGTCCTGTGGTGATCGCACACCGCGATCCAAAAACAGGAAAAACCAGATCCTGTTTCACCCCAGAACCGAGTACGCCCCGCCAAACGGGACGACTTGGTCGCGTGCGGTCTTCACAGATACGTGCGCGTCGTCGATACGGACGTGTGAGAATTCGCGGAAGCTGATTCGGGTGTGCGTGCACACCGAAATTAACACGTATCCGCAGACATCGTCCAATATCCGACTTTTCTGCAATTCGCCCTAACTTCTTGTACACTAGTCGGATTTAGACGAAACTTGCGCCATCGGACTCGTAGCGATACGCTGGTCCTGTGGGTCAAGTTTGGTTCAATTCTGAGAACGTTGACGAAATCGCGTGTCGTGGGCCCCACAGGCCCCGCTCGACGGGCAATTTTGTGATCGGCTCATCGGAATCCAATTCTGGAAGTTCCGTTGGGTTCGTATCACCGTTCCTGACCTGTTGACACTAAGTTTGGTGAATTTAGAGACCGTTGACCCGGACACGTGTTTCGGTGCAAAGCGGGCCCACCGGCGGACCCCGTTTTGACCCGAAACTGCCGTTTTTGCCCTTGTCTCCAAATTGGACCCAAGGACAGGCGTTTCTAGCTATTTGACATCTTCTGAGCGTGATGGTAATGTCTATTTCAGCTTTTTGGACTCATCTCTGGAATATTTCCCCGCGTACAATTAATTGGATCCAAACAACATGCAAGTACCTGCACTTCAAGTTAAAACTTTATATTGTGATAATTAATTTCCTGCTTTACTAGTACCCTTGATGATTACACCTAGTGTTAGGAATACTGGATTTCATGTCTTGAATATTGGAGTTCATGTCTTGTTTTTCATGTCGGGTGGAAGAATACTAGAAGGCATGTAGTTTACCCTTTCCCCTGCCATGTTTAATAGCTGTTGGTACGCGACTGTACCCTCAGCCGGATCTCGATTTTTCCTGTTTAATAGCCGTTTATGACGGCCGGATTAGCCTTATAAACCCCTACATGCCAACTATGTATTCTAAAACAAACACAAGTTCACACAGATAGTTTCTGGTCTTGTTATAGTTCTTGCTGACTGTTGTAGTTTTATTTCCTGTCTTATTTATTTTTGTTTTTTCATATTCCTGTTTATAGTTTTAACTCTGAGATATTGATGTTCTTCTATGCAATTTCTCATTATTGATACTCAATTTAATTGTCATAAATATTTAGTTTAATCTTGTTGTGCATTGTGTACTTTGCTCCTTTCCTGACTGGATCCGTTGATTTAGGCGATGGTGAGGACCTTGCCCCTACATATTATGGTCCCTATGAGGGAACAGATGACACTTATGAGGAGCCAGATCCCACCCAGGAGACCCCTGCTGCAGAGTAGATAGCAGTAGCTATTTTTATTTATTGTTCTTATCTTAGTAATCGGGTTTGTCCCCGATTTCATTCTGATTTCTGTACTAAATATTTGAATCTGTTGTCGCATTTATTTCATTTGAATTCTTAAGTATCTGTTTCTCATTATTATCTTGCCTATGTTATTTGTGAATGAGCTAGATTAGTTAAATGTGGATTTGACCTAGACAGCGTACTACCGCCGACTCTGCGGCGTAGGCTGGACGTATCCACGCACTCGTGCCCGAATTTCCAAGTGCGGGTCGTGACAGGCTTTGAGCCAATACCTTATCCCCGTATCTTAGTATCTTATGTCGTATCATGATAACTACCTGAATCCAATACCTTAGCTAAAACAACCATATCTAAACTTAATACCTATTGGTATCCCATACCACTCAACTGGTATCTCAATATATATATATATATATATATATATATATATATATATATATATATATATATATATATATATATATATATATATATATAACATACCTTAATACCTAAATCTCATAACCTTGCCCTATTCTACTTTACCAAGTTATTACTTAACGATTACCTTAATACTTACTAGTATGACATCATACTTCACCACCTTGCATTGGTACACATCTCATGATACCACACTACGTACATTAACCCCAGACTCATATCACTCTACCTATACTCTAATATACCCTCAACTAATATCTTAACTGTCATTCTACCTAAAGCTTGGTCCTCATACTTACCATTGTCTTAGTATTCCAGATACCTACTAACCATATAATACCCCATACTAAGTCATTCACTGTTCCCATACATATCTCATATACTAACACACCTGCATAAACTCACCCACACACATTCTCAGATCTGAATACATAAATGAACACTGATACACCTATACCTCTAACACCGGTACTGCTGTTAACTTGTTATAGTGCGCATCTACATAAACTTGACACTGGAATGAACCTACAATAGTTTTCACACACACCACTTGTATAGTCCACTTAACAAGTGCACAAACAAAATTCAAAAATTAACGTGTCGTATTGTGTTGTGTCGTGTCTGTGTTAGAGAGAATGAGAGAGAGATCGTGTACTGCTGTTAACTTGTTGTAGTGCGCCTCTACATAAACTTGACACTGGAATGAACCTACAATAGTTTCCACACACACCGCTTGTATAGTCCACTTAACAAGTGCACAAACCAAATTCAAAAATTAACGTGTCGTGTCGTATTGTATTGTGTCGTGTCTGTGTTAGAGAGAAAGAGAGACAGAGAAAGGAGACAGAGAGAGGAGCTCACCGAGGAGGGGAGCCGGAGGAAGGACGCCGAAGGGAGAAGGGGAGCCGGAGGAAGGAGGCTCTGACGGCGGAGGGGGGAGGACGCGGCCGGAGGGGGGTGGCCGGGAGGGGGGAGGGGACGCCGGAGGGAGGAGGGGAGCCGGAGGGGGAGGACGCGGCCGAGGGGGGTCGCAGGAGGGAGGAAGGAGGAGCCGGAGGGGGGTCGCCGGAGGGAGGAAGTAGGAGCGGGCGGGTTTGAAATTTGGGAGAGGGAGAGGGAGAGGGAGAGGGAGATATCGAAGAAAATGGGGGGAATCAGCCCTTAGTAAAAAATTTAGCGACGTTTTAGCGACGCCAATAATGACGTCGCTAAGTTAGCGACGTCTTTAACGTCGCTAAACGTCGCTAAATAAAACATATTAACGACGTTTAGCGACCTTAATTGAACTTATAGCGACTAATCTTTTAAAAACTGAATGAAAGTCGCTAAACGTCGCTAAATGTCGCCAATTAGGGACGTCTAGTGACGTTTTTACATGGAGTTGCTAAATTAGCGACGTTTTTCTTTGACGTCGCTAAAAAATGTTGCTAATTCCGCTTATTCTAGTAGTGCTCTTTCTCCCACGTTTAAATAAGTTTCTTTAATTTTCCTAAAAAATAGAAAATGGCTAAGTTTTGTTGTCTGTAAATTTTATGAGTGGGTATTGTGTGAGAGAGAGGTTGTATTTTAGGAGAAAGAGCAGTAATAGAAATGTGGTAGTATGCAAGTATAAGACCGAATAGTCTAGCTAGCTAATATTCAAATGAAGTTGATACTCGAGAAGAGAGGGGTCAAGAGCTGTGATTGGGTGCTTAAATTAGAAGAAGTAAGGAGATGGAAGGGATGGTTGCTTTGTGGTTATCATTATTATTATTTATGAGTTCTTTACGTGCATGGCAGCGAGGGTGGAGCCAGAAAGTTTTGAAAGAGCGGACCGAGAGCAAAAAAAATTCATGAAAATAAGAAATTCTTAGCATATGTAAAGAAAAAAAAGTATTTTCAATAGTGAAACTGCAAGAGGATTCAAATCCAGCCCTCTTCAAACCAACACATAAGCCTAACCACTACACCACAAAATTTTCGTGTTACTTAGTAAATGTTGTTGTTTTTATTTTTAGTCCGGACTATAGTCCGAGATAGTCCAACTTATGCTTTGCCAGTGCATGGGAGTCTAGAAGCGTCTAGAAGCGGACCGGTGCGGTATGGGCTGAGCCCAAAGAATCCTTTTTTCGACTTTGACTCTCCCACTCCAGTCGTCAGAACGGTCTCGCTTGATGCTTTTCTTTTTTGTATTGTGTATAAGCAAGGGTAAATAATTTTGTGAGTGTAAAATATGAGATGTGTGCATGTTCTGATGTGTGGAAAATAATGAAATGGAACAAGCTAGCAGGACCAAACATAGTTGGGGTGTAATGAAGCAGACGAATGTTTATTAAAAAGTAATTGTATTATCATTAGCTTTTTGAAGAACGGTTGCATTTTCAATCTTTGCTAAATTTATTAGGAGAAATAGATTATAACTTTAAATGAGAGCAGAAACAAGTGTATGAAATTGTGGTTGGCTAAATCCTAAAGGCACGAAACCAATAATCTTATTCTAGCCCCACAACCACGGGGTTCTTGGCTCAGCTCTCAAGGCATGCAGATCTTTGTGGGAAAAATATTCTCGTACCCATGGTTATAGAGATAGATTGTTCTCTGTCGTGAGTAGGGGGGAGCATTATTCGATTTTGGACCGAAAATTGAATCGAATCGAACCGAATAAGAGTTTCGGTTCGGTTTTAAAAAAAATCGATTCGGTTTCGGTTTTGAAAATACTAAATTTTCTTATTCGATTTCGGATTTCGGTTTCGGTCCAAAATCGAAAACCGAATAAAAATATATAGTTTATATATATATATATATATATATATATATATATATATATATATATATATATATAAACCGAATAAACCGAAAATCGGTCCAAAATCGAAAAACCGAATAAACCGAAAACCGAATCGATTTATTTCGGTTCGGTTATGGTCTAATTCGATTTGGTTTTGGTTTTACTTATTCGGTTTTCGGTCGAATTCGATTTTTCTTGTTCGGTTCGGTTTTGAACCGAACCGAACCGATGCTCACCCTAGTCGTGAGGGTTCTCTAGGGGTAAGTTGGGAAGAAAGGAACTGAAAAAAAAGGATTGTGCACGTGTATATGTGTTGAGAAAAGTTTTGCATTAAGGATCTGTTTGGTAAATCATAATTATAGAAAGATTTGGATTTGGACTTTCATGGATGGAAGAAGGTTAATAATTCATCCACTTCCTTGTCCCCCTAGTAGGGGACAAATGTATTTGGTTGGAATAGGAAAGTAAAAGTGGGAAGTAAAAATTATACAAATATGTTTGGTTGGAATAGAATGTAAAAAATAAAAAGTGAAAGAGTATTTTATAATAATAGTAAATTATAATTATAATTAATTCACATAATAATTTAGTAAATTCAATAATTAGTTCAATAAATTAAGATAATTAATTACAAACTAATTAAAATTTATCAACTCAAAATTAATTACTAACTAATTAAGAATTTATATTTAAGATTCTAATTAATAATAAATGATTAGTTAAAAAAATTATAAAAAATAATAATAAATGATTAGTGTTACTTAACATAAAGTTAATAACTAATAACAATAATAATAATAATAATAATGAGTTATTAAATACACAACTAACAGACATCTCTTTCTTCTATTCATTTCCATGACCTCATCAATCAATCTCTCTCTCTCTCTCTTCCGCCACATCCAAGCTGCTGTGGAGGTCACATCCGGCGAGGAATATCGGACGTTCTGGCGAGATCAGAAGAGATACGGCGAGGTCGTGCGAGGTCGCGACCGTTGTAGACGAGATTTGGCGAGGTCGTGCGACCGTTCTGAACTAGGTCAGGCGAGATTGTGCGACCATTCTGACGACGCGGATGTCGCATCCGACCGTTCTGAACGAGGTCAAGCGAGGTCGCACATCCTATTCTTCCTTCTTCTCTAATATTTCTCCATTTTTTTAAAATTATGCTCTTTCCTCAACTTTCATCGGTCACATCTAAGCTGTTGAAGAGGATGTGGGAAAGAAATTAGCTGCAGGAGAGAAACTGAGAAGCAATTATTATCCAACTTTCCATCTCAAATTTCAATTGAACCAAACAAGAATTTTGCCAAATCTAACCCATAATCTTGTAAAATTCAGGATTTGGATCAAATTCAATTTCAATTTCTGTTTACCAAACATGTCCTAAGAGAAGACAAAAGTAAGGTATGCATGGATTGAGGGATAGGTCGATGAGTAAAAATATTTTTGTTTTTGTTGTGGTTGTTGTAATTACAGTGGGATTATTGGGAGGAAATTTCATTTGATTATAGGGTGACAGCAAAGAAGAGGGTGTCAACGTACCTTCTGTGCTATACTAAGAAGAGAATGAGAAAGGGCGGTGAGGGTGTAAACCTTAATAGGAAGAGAGGAGCGCAGTGGGAGGAATAGGAAGATTCTTAGGTGTACCACTAACAGAGGAAGAGTAAGTGACATCTTCTTCCATGTGTTGTTAATGGTAACAAATCAACTATACATATGCAACTATTTATAGTTAATAGTTATATATGTATACTTAGTATTATTTAAGTAGCATTGTTATCCTAGATAATTAATTAATTAATTAATTTTATTTATCTCTAGGTTCTTTGGATGTTTCGGACTCGTACGTTGAGCAAGTATTCCCTCCATCGTTTACTGATTCAGACAAGTGTACCTTGCCATGTTATATTTTAGTTCCAGATATATTGTATATTATGTAGCGCCCCGTTCTCCCGATGCGGAGAGCGCGGCTAAGAAACACAAGACGGTATCGTTCGATCGGGATAGATTGAATTAAGAACTCGTCCTCGTTATGGATTTGTTTCATCGGAATCGATTTCCATATTCAGTGGACTGCGCCCCCGGGATCGGCTTAGCGGCAGAGTCAGGAGGGACCTCTCCGCTGCTATCTTTTATTGCCTCGGTTTTCGATGTCGCTTGTTGCTTTCGTGCTTTGAGTTGGTTTTGGGATTTGCTTGTTTTCCTTGAACGGTTTCGATGGTTTTCATTGTTTTCGTTCATTGACTTGCACTTCTATTCCGAGATTGGAAAGAGAGGAAGAAGTATTAATCGAGCTGTTCGTGTGCAGGTGAACGAGCAGTAGGCGGCTTGCGAGCGGAGTCGTGAAGCGCCTCTTTCCTTCTTCTTTCCAAAAATCTAAGTGAGTGGTTACCAACCCGATTAGCTAGCCTTGCTTCCAAGCCTCACTCCTTCGCCCCGATCAAACGATACCAAGTAATAATAAAAGAGATCAAGATAAAAAGGGAATAGACTTGAAATATTGCTTGTCAACTAAACTTATGAACGGTTATCATCCTGTATGCTAGTTCGTTTATAACTGTTCTATGAATCGTGCTAAGTATGGAAATATATGCTTGTTATGAAACAAACTGTTAGTAAGACTATGCAAAACTGTTTGGCTATGGAGCTTGCTCCTATTCGTTCGAAATTCGTTTGTAAATTCGTGTGAAATAATTCGAACTAAATGTGCTCGATCACGGACAACTTGTGCACAAGGTATTTTGGCTTCCGCGGACGGCCGCCAGGGCACTGGGGCCGATCCGATCCTGGCGGAAGAGTTCGTATAGTCGTTTGTCATGGACGGGATGCTATGTAGCGGGGCTCGCCACCTGCGTTGCATAACATTCTTGTCCCGAGACTATAAACCGTCCCTTTGTGGCATCAAGCCAGTGATCCCTGTGTATATTTAAACCTGTTGCATACTAACTTGTGTCTTCGTTTCAGGGAAGGCATGGTAAGTATTGTGCAGGTAATTCAGACGGTCAGGTAAAATCCACCTAACGGTGGCACGTTCATTTCAGTAAATTCAATATGCTGCTTAACTGTAAATGAACTAAGGCAAGATAGAAACTCACAAATATGCATGCTTCACTAAACAACGTGTTGATTGGTATAGTTCGGCTAGCTCGCCTTCACCAGCATGTTTCGATATGCTGACCCTCGTTGAAACAGGTTCCCCGCACCAAGGCGAACCGAGCGAGGAGCCGAAGTCGTCTTCCCGATCCAGTCCAGCTGTTAGCGCATCTTCACCGCGCCTCAAGGCCTTTTGAAGTCCGAAGCTGCAACTCTTCATACACAAATGCAGCTCCGTGGCAAAGCGATCCTCCAGCCTGGAGGTCTTTATCGTTTTGAGTTTATAAAAGGATGTAATGTACAGGACTGCTATCTCATTTTGAGTCAACCCTTTTGTAAGCCGTTCGGCATATTAGCTGACTCGTTCAGGAGTTTGTAATAGATGTTCATTATCAATAAAGAGAACTTTTCTATGTTTCAAATCTGTGTTTCAATTTATCTGCGTACTCTGAATATGTGCTTGCTATGCAAATCACTAAAGCCTTGTGCGGGCGCAACTCCAGGCCCGCACGGCGGTCACGACTCGGGGGACGCCTCGGGGCGTGACATAGTGGTATCAGAGCACAGATTCAAAGTTCCTTAGACTTCGTGCTAGAAAAGTTCCTTTAACGATCAAATTCCTGTGCGAACTCTTGAACTCGCTAGGCCAAAATGAGATACGTTCATGCAATAAGTCCATAATACATTATGATCCTAATGTAATTTACCTTCTTTTGAAGGAATGGATCCAGCGCAATCTGCAGCGCAACCACCGATCGAAACACAAGAGAGCAGTTCGGGCAATTCGGGAAGCTCTCGAAGCCAAAGAGGCATGTCTCAAGTCGACCCGCTTGAGCGGGTAATGCAAATGTTAGAATCGCAACGACAACGAGACGATGCTCGCCAAGCCAGGCTCGAGAGTAATATAGAGATCCGATTCTCAGTCCAACAGAAGCAGGTCGATGCCCTGCAACAAATCATTCAGACTTTGGCTGCCAACCATTCCGCCGCAACAGCAGCGACTCCGGTGGAACAGTCCGTGCTTGAAGTGGAGACGCCTCAAATTCCAAGGCCGAGGGACGTGACTGCCTTCAACTTGGGCCATTTCAAGAAAGTCTGCAACACCCCATTCAACGGGACTGAGGACCCAGTGGTAGCTCTAGATTGGCTAGCCGAGATTGAAGACCACTTCACTCTGCTAGAGGTCCCCGAAGATAAGCGCGTCGCCTGCGCGCAACTACAGCTCCGCCTCAACGCACACGATTGGTGGGACGTGCATCGACGATCTCTCCAATTTGATCACGGAGAGGAGACGATCTCGTGGACGACCTTTCGTGCCGCGTTCGAAGAGGAGTTTATACCGCCTCCAGTACAACGTAAAATGGAAAATGACTTCGTGCAACTGAGGCAGGGCAGCTTGACAGTGAAGCAATACTCCGCCGAGTTCAACCGACTCTCAAAATTCGCTAAGGCCTATTTACCTGATGTAGCGAGTCGAGCCAGAAGGTTTGAAGGTGGACTACGCCCTGCCATCCATTCGCACGTGGTCAATAATCAGTATGGAACGATGCGTGAAGTCATGAATCACGCCCTATCTCTGGAACCGCAGTATCCTCACGTTTCCATCGGCGCTGTGCATACCTACAATCACAAACGCCAAGGCAACGATAGAGGAAACAACGCTGCAAAGCGACAAAACAACGGTGGTCCGAACAAGACAAATGCAGGAGTGCGTTGTGAGCACTGCAATAGGCCGGGGCATACCATCGTTAATTGTTACTTGAAGAATGGGTCTTGTTACAACTGTGGCGGCAACGGACACCTGATTCGAAACTGTCCGCTCCCGGATCGCCGCCAGCAACAAAATAATCCCTAACGGTTGGTTCTATTCCTAAGTTTCGGGACGAAACTTCCAATTAGTTGGGTAGGATGTAGCGCCCCGTTCTCCCGATGCGGAGAGCGCGGCTAAGAAACACAAGACGGTATCGTTCGATCGGGATAGATTGAATTAAGAACTCGTCCTCGTTATGGATTTGTTTCTTCGGAATCGATTCCCATATTCAGTGGACTGCGCCCCCGGGATCGGCTTAGCGGCAGAGTCAGGAGGGACCTCTCCGCTGCTATCTTTTATTGCCTCGGTTTTCGATGTCGCTTGTTGCTTTCGTGCTTTGAGTTGGTTTTGGGATTTGCTTGTTTTCCTTGAACGGTTTCGATGGTTTTCATTGTTTTCGTTCATTGACTTGCACTTCTATTCCGAGACTGAAAAGAGAGGAAGAAGTATTAATCGAGCTGTTCGTGTGCAGGTGAACGAGCAGTAGGCGGCTTGCGAGCGGAGTCGTGAAGCGCCTCTTTCCTTCTTCTTTCCAAAAATCTAAGTGAGTGGCTACCAACCCGATTAGCTAGCCTTGCTTCCAAGCCTCACTCCTTCGCCCCGATCAAACGATACCAAGTAATAATAAAAGAGATCAAGATAAAAAGGGAATAGACTTGAAATATTGCTTGTCAACTAAACTTATGAACGGTTATCATCCTGTCTGCTAGTTCGTTTATAACTGTTCTATGAATCGTGCTAAGTATGGAAATATATGCTTGTTATGAAATAAACTGTTAGTAAGACTATGCAAAACTGTTTGGCTATGGAGCTTGCTCCTATTCGTTCGAAATTCGTTTGTAAATTCGTGTGAAATAATTCGAACTAAATGTGCTCGATCACGGACAACTTGTGCACAAGGTATTTTGGCTTCCGCGGACGGCCGCCAGGGCACTGGGGCCGATCCGATCCGGGCGGAAGAGTTCGTATAGTCGTTTGTCATGGACGGGATGCTATGTAGCGGGGCTCGCCACCTGCGTTGCATAACATTCTTGTCCCGAGACTATAAACCGTCCCTTTGTGGCATCAAGCCAGTGATCCCTGTGTATATTTAAACCTGTTGCATACTAACTTGTGTCTTCGTTTCAGGGAAGGCATGGTAAGTATTGTGCAGGTAATTCAGACGGTCAGGTAAAATCCACCTAACGGTGGCACGTTCATTTCAGTAAATTCAATATGCTGCTTAACTGTAAATGAACTAAGGCAAGATAGAAACCCACAAATATGCATGCTTCACTAAACAACGTGTTGATTGGTATAGTTCGGCTAGCTCGTCTTCACCAGCATGTTTCGATATGCTGACCCTCGTTGAAACAGGTTCCCCGCACCAAGGCGAACCGAGCGAGGAGCCGAAGTCGTCTTCCCGATCCAGTCCAGCTGTTAGCGCATCTTCACCGCGCCTCAAGGCCTTTTGAAGTCCGAAGCTGCAACTCTTCATACACAAATGCAGCTCCGTGGCAAAGCGATCCTCCAGCCTGGAGGTCTTTATCGTTTTGAGTTTATAAAAGGATGTAATGTACAGGACTGCTATCTCATTTTGAGTCAACCCTTTTGTAAGCCGTTCGGCATATTAGCTGACTCGTTCAGGAGTTTGTAATAGATGTTCATTATCAATAAAGAGAACTTTTCTATGTTTCAAATCTGTGTTTCAATTTATCTGCGTACTCTGAATATGTGCTTGCTATACAAATCACTAAAGCCTTGTGCGGGCGCAACTCCAGGCCCGCACGGCGGTCACGACTCGGGGGACGCCTCGGGGCGTGACATAGTGGTATCAGAGCACAGATTCAAAGTTCCTTAGACTTCGTGCTAGAAAAGTTCCTTTAACGATCAAATTCCTGTGCGAACTCTTGAACTCGCTAGGCCAAAATGAGATACGTTCATGCAATAAGTCCATAATACATTATGATCCTAATGTAATTTACCTTCTTTTGAAGGAATGGATCCAGCGCAATCTGCAGCGCAACCACCGATCGAAACACAAGAGAGCAGTTCGGGCAATTCGGGAAGCTCTCGAAGCCAAAGAGGCATGTCTCAAGTCGACTCGCTTGAGCGGGTAATGCAAATGTTAGAATCGCAACGACAACGAGACGATGCTCGCCAAGCCAGGCTCGAGAGTAATATAGAGATCCGATTCTCAGTCCAACAGAAGCAGGTCGATGCCCTGCAACAAATCATTCAGACTTTGGCTGCCAACCATTCCGCCGCAACAGCAGCGAGTCCGGTGGAACAGCCCGTGCTTGAAGTGGAGACGCCTCAAATTCCAAGGCCGAGGGACGTGACTGCCTTCAACTTGGGCCATTTCAAGAAAGTCTGCAACACCCCATTCAACGGGACTGAGGACCCAGTGGTAGCTCTAGATTGGCTAGCCGAGATTGAAGACCACTTCACTCTGCTAGAGGTCCCCGAAGATAAGCGCGTCGCCTGCGCGCAACTACAGCTCCGCCTCAACGCACACGATTGGTGGGACGTGCATCGACGATCTCTCCAATTTGATCACGGAGAGGAGACGATCTCGTGGACGACCTTTCGTGCCGCGTTCGAAGAGGAGTTTATACCGCCTCCAGTACAACGTAAAATGGAAAATGACTTCGTGCAACTGAGGCAGGGCAGCTTGACAGTGAAGCAATACTCCACCGAGTTCAACCGACTCTCAAAATTCGCTAAGGCCTATTTACCTGATGCAGCGAGTCGAGCCAGAAGGTTTGAAGGTGGACTACGTCCTGCCATCCATTCGCACGTGGTCAATAATCAGTATGGAACGATGCGTGAAGTCATGAATCACGTCCTATCTCTGGAACCGCAGTATCCTCACGTTTCCATCGGCGCTGTGCATACCTACAATCACAAACGCCAAGGCAACGATAGAGGAAACAACGCTGCAAAGCGACAAAACAACGGTGGTCGGAACAAGACAAATGCAGGAGTGCGTTGTGAGCACTGCAATAGGCCGGGGCATACCATCGTTAATTGTTACTTGAAGAATGGGTCTTGTTACAACTGTGGCGGCAACGGACACCTGATTCGAAACTGTCCGCTCCCGGATCGCCGCCAGCAACAAAATAATCCCTAACGGTTGGTTCTATTCCTAAGTTTCGGGACGAAACTTCCAATTAGTTGGGTAGGATGTAGCGCCCCGTTCTCCCGATGCGGAGAGCGCGGCTAAGAAACACAAGACGGTATCGTTCGATCGGGATAGATTGAATTAAGAACTCGTCCTCGTTATGGATTTGTTTCTTCGGAATCGATTCCCATATTCAGTGGACTGCGCCCCCGGGATCGGCTTAGCGGCAGAGTCAGGAGGGACCTCTCCGCTGCTATCTTTTATTGCCTCGGTTTTCGATGTCGCTTGTTGCTTTCGTGCTTTGAGTTGGTTTTGGGATTTGCTTGTTTTCCTTGAACGGTTTCGATGGTTTTCATTGTTTTCGTTCATTGACTTGCACTTCTATTCCGAGACTGGAAAGAGAGGAAGAAGTATTAATCGAGCTGTTCGTGTGCAGGTGAACGAGCAGTAGGCGGCTTGCGAGCGGAGTCGTGAAGCGCCTCTTTCCTTCTTCTTTCCAAAAATCTAAGTGAGTGGCTACCAACCCGATTAGCTAGCCTTGCTTCCAAGCCTCACTCCTTCGCCCCGATCAAACGATACCAAGTAATAATAAAAGAGATCAAGATAAAAAGGGAATAGACTTGAAATATTGCTTGTCAACTAAACTTATGAACGGTTATCATCCTGTCTGCTAGTTCGTTTATAACTGTTCTATGAATCGTGCTAAGTATGGAAATATATGCTTGTTATGAAACAAACTGTTAGTAAGACTATGCAAAACTGTTTGGCTATGGAGCTTGCTCCTATTCGTTCGAAATTCGTTTGTAAATTCGTGTGAAATAATTCGAACTAAATGTGCTCGATCACGGACAACTTGTGCACAAGGTATTTTGGCTTCCGCGGACGGCCGCCAGGGCACTGGGGCCGATCCGATCCGGGCGGAAGAGTTCGTATAGTCGTTTGTCATGGACGGGATGCTATGTAGCGGGGCTCGCCACCTGCGTTGCATAACATTCTTGTCCCGAGACTATAAACCGTCCCTTTGTGGCATCAAGCCAGTGATCCCTGTGTATATTTAAACCTGTTGCATACTAACTTGTGTCTTCGTTTCAGGGAAGGCATGGTAAGTATTGTGCAGGTAATTCAGACGGTCAGGTAAAATCCACCTAACGGTGGCACGTTCATTTCAGTAAATTCAATATGCTGCTTAACTGTAAATGAACTAAGGCAAGATAGAAACCCACAAATATGCATGCTTCACTAAACAACGTGTTGATTGGTATAGTTCGGCTAGCTCGCCTTCACCAGCATGTTTCGATATGCTGACCCTCGTTGAAACAGGTTCTCCGCACCAAGGCGAACCGAGCGAGGAGCCGAAGTCGTCTTCCCGATCCAGTCCAGCTGTTAGCGCATCTTCACCGCGCCTCAAGGCCTTTTGAAGTCCGAAGCTGCAACTCTTCATACACAAATGCAGCTCCGTGGCAAAGCGATCCTCCAGCCTGGAGGTCTTTATCGTTTTGAGTTTATAAAAGGATGTAATGTACAGGACTGCTATCTCATTTTGAGTCAACCCTTTTGTAAGCCGTTCGGCATATTAGCTGACTCGTTCAGGAGTTTGTAATAGATGTTCATTATCAATAAAGAGAACTTTTCTATGTTTCAAATCTGTGTTTCAATTTATCTGCGTACTCTGAATATGTGCTTGCTATGCAAATCACTAAAGCCTTGTGCGGGCGCAACTCCAGGCCCGCACGGCGGTCACGACTCGGGGGACGCCTCGGGGCGTGACATATTATTTGTATATGTACGTACATTGCGTTACGTCTTTAGACCGTAATCGATACTTAGCGTCCGGCTCATATCCAGATGCAAACGTTCGTTAGCATCGTCCAATATCGATTGTTAAAGATTGCCTTGATACCCTGGATGTACTTACTTTGTTACATCGGAACCATATGACACTTTCATGCACCTTCACCTTGACAGACTTTCGGTATCCTGATATTGTCAGCATGACCGAAATCTGTGATGATTATAGGATTGCAATTGGACTTTCATTTACTTTGTGTATGACCAGACTGTACAGCAAGAGGATCAGGTCAAGCGAGCTGCGGATGCGACTCGTACGATCGTGTGGGGAGGGGCGGACAACTACTAGATGCTTGGACTACTGTGCGCGCGCGCACACACACACACACTCACACACAATATATATATATATATATATATATATATATATATATATATATATATATATATATATATATTTATATATATATATAAAAGTTATATGAGCCATAGGCTCATATTCCTACATGAGCAAATGCACATGTGGACCAATAGGAATGGAGTGTACTATTGTACATGAGTGCACATGGGATGTAGGAATCCATTCCTATTGGTCCACATGTGCATGGCTCATATAAGAATATGAGCCTATGGCTCATATTCCGTTTACCTATATATATATCCCGTATTTTGTGTTACTGGTCCCTTATATTTATCGTGTGTCTCTGTGCTCGGAGCTACAACTATATTTATCGTGTGTCTCTTTGCTCGGAGCTACGACTATATTTACAGTGTGTCTCTGTGCTCGGAGCTACGGATATGTACCCTGTGTCCCTGTGCTTCAGAGCTAATTTATATTTTTGACAGCCCACGTGTCGATCATTGTCCTCAAGTTTGTGTCTCACTTAGGTGGTTATTCTATATTACCAACTGGCGTATCACATGTTTCATTACTGTTTTACTTTTGGCATGTTATTTTGTACCTTGTTACGTCCCTCTGAGGACCTGGTTCCCTGCCAGATTGTAGGGTCGATTGTTGTTGGGAGGCTGGAGCTGCTGATTAGTATCATACCGGTATACATGTATTGTTACTAGATATTTTTATCACTTCTTCATTGTTCTGCTATTATGATATTTTTGTTTATTTTCTGCTAGTATAGCTCAGTATTTGTAGACTCATATTATTTTCTTTGAGTCTATTCAGACAAGTGTAGTGTGGGGCGTACACCATAATACATGTTGTCCTTTCTTTATTACATATTCTTGTGGATTGAGACATAGATAAGTATATCATGTTATCTATATAGTGACTCTCATCTACAGCTTATATATATTGGAGTTGGACTGGAGTCAACTTGGTACATAGCTGGCTATTGCCACGTCGCATAGTCTCGTGTATTTTGGGACTGGGACGTGATAAACTACTAGAACGAGATGATATCTTGGAGTATTATAAGAATTAGCCTTAGTAGAGAACTTTCCCTTATCAAATAGATATTAGAACTCCCACCAGCGGTTAGTGTTGGACTAGAAGCTTTATCAATCATAAATATTGGCCAGGATAGGTATAGAATTTTCGTAATAATTGAGACAACTAGGGTCACTATTTGAGAGAGTACATAGTTAAAATCTTAGAATTAGTTGTAGCTCCATAAACCAATAGGACCAACTTTAAGGAAGACTTTAGAAGATATGATTGGAGATTCTCATTATGAATATAAAAGTTCGATAATCTTTATAGTTAAGATTAGACCTAAGCATGTATAGAATCTTATCATTTTATTAAGCTCGATGAAATTATCACTTAGAAGAGGTGATCATGACTTCAAGCTTATGTTATAGGGTAGTAACATAGCCAAGAGGACTTCCATGAGAAATAGAGGTATTAGATAGAGGAGACTAGATGAACAATAATACAGAGGGATAGGTAATGGAAGTGGTAATTTATATGAATAAATAAACATACCAAGTGAATGTTAGACTAGTATTAGAATGACCAATCCAAATCGTGATTTAAAGAGTGTCCTAAGTAAATAGTATGCCATGAGTGATAGATCTGAGTACCTGCTTAGTTTAGCCTTGACCCTTACCTACTATGCTAGGAATATACGAGTTAGACAAAGTTGTAAGGATCACATAGTGCCATAGTGGAAAGGTACCCATAAGTGTATGGGAGAGCGTGAGGGAATAATAATACATTGTGCTAAAGTAGTAAGACTTGTGTTAAGATAAAGTAGAGCATTAATGTGAGTGGATAGGAGTGTACCAGTATATGACTAGTGATGGGTATCTCACCTAATATTAAGGCTAGTGATGTGTTGGAAGCAATAGGTGGGAGAAGTATCGAGAAATTGTGTGCATGATGTATAGTGGATGATAAGTGTCAGTGTGGAAGTTCATGAGTATCAGAAAGTGAAAGCTTGAGTGTTAATATTATGTCATGGGTTGAAAAATATCAAGATTGGTCATGAAAGATATGTAGTGTATCACTGATTAGTGTATTCGTCTGTAAAAGGTTTAAGGAGAGATACGTATACATCAATAGAGATATAGAACCATATGCATGCCTTAAGGGTGAAGTGAAACATGTGTATTATAGAAGTTAATAACTAGTGCAATGGATGCAAGTGATCATGATTTCTAGTGAGTATGATGAGGTAATTTAATGATGAAGCTAGTATCCTAGAACCTTAAGGACATATGTTGTGTAATTAGGAAGCTAGTGTTACTATATCAAGAGTGCTAGTGTTTCTATATCAGGGATTAGTTGAGTAATGTGCTAGTAACAGTAAGTACCTTGCGTAATGATATTGGATTGGTGTATCAGTTAAATGATAGAAAAGCATTTGGGAGTAATAGTACAAGTGATCCAAGCAGTAAAGGAGGAAGATAATACATATATAGAAGTAAGTATAGTACCTTGCTAAATTTGAGTATAGAGGTTGTATGTATCAGAGAATAAACCGAGGGGTATAAGGATACCAGTGAGATATCATGATGTTGTAATGACTAGAAGGTAATTGTGTAGTTATTGTGATACTAATGTATCAATGAGAACATTAAGATAATTAACAAATATTAGAGGATGAGTTACACCAAGTATCAGATAGAAAGATATACCCTAGTAATAAGAGCCGGAGTACCTCAAGTATTATGAAAGTTTAGACACAAGCATTTTAATAACTAGTATAATAATATAGAGAAAAGACATGAGTAGCTTGGTATGAGAATGACATCTAAAATACATATGAGAGATGGTGCATTGTGTAGACAATAACAAGATTTGAGAAGGCATCATATGAGAGTATTCAAGTTGGACAAGGGTGTGCTAATCGAACACATGATTGAAAAATGTATACAAGTGTTCCTTACAAAAAAATAATTAAAAAATTTTGGTGATTACAAGAACAGAACAAGGAGGTAGTATCTTAGCAGTGTTTTATCCTAAGTAGCAAGTGTCAGTGAGTTAAGCATGTCCATGACCTAGAATTAGAGTATATCACTAGTATTTGGTAACCCTCAGTATTAAGAATATCTTGACAAGATTGATGATTAATAGTGTGTGATGGAATAGGCCACAGGTGGCATAGCAGATTATCTCACCAGTAAAGGAAGACATACCAGCGGGACAGAGACTGATTTCATGATAGTTAGAGACTATATCCAAGTATGATTTTCCTTTCAGTAGAATGATATGATTGTATATTATAGGATATATACTATTTTAGACTGTGATTGATGGGGTTTAACCATAGTAAGATTTATATGAATAGAATATGACTGGCCCAAGAGAGAGGGGTGGGAGTTTTAATTTCGAGGACGAAATTCTTCTAAGGGGGGTAGATTTGTTACTACCATATTTTCTAAGAAAGGGTATTTTAGTCATTTGGTAATTAATTAAATATTGTGTTTGTTAAATTTTTATTTATTGTATTATTTATTCATTATTAGCATGTTAGATTTATTTTTGGACTTGTGTTAGTGGACCAAACTAGTTTAGTTTAGACTCATGGACCAACATTTAATTCTAGTTAGAATTGAGCCAAATAATTAGAAGCCCAATTATTAGGAGGATGATTAATTATGTTAAACCATTAGACTAGAAGCTTCCCTCCTTAAATAATTTCTTCATGAGAGGCCTCAAGGGGTATTTTAGACTTTACATAGAAGCTTGAGGGAGGGGACAAGTGAGGCCTATATAAAGGGGATAAAAACTTTCTCTCTCTTCATTTTTTATTCCAAATCTAGATCTAGAATTTCCCTCAACCAAATTCCACGAAATTCCTACCAAATTTCTACCCAATTATTTCCCAAATCACCATTGGAGGCTATTAGAGCATGGATCTACAAGAAGAAAGCATAGATCTACAAGGAGGAAGCATGGATCTACAAAGAGGAGCAAGGATCTACAAGTTGAAGGCCAATTTCACCAAATTTGAAGATTTTATTGGGAATCCATCTCCCAATAGGTACAATTCAATTTTTCCCTTAAATTAGGTTCTAAATATGAGAATTAACTATGAAAAATCAACCCATATGTATAGGCTATCTATAGGATTTGGTTTTGTGTTCATTGGAGGCCTATTGAGAAAGTTATGGTACTTTTTGTGTCAATTTTGGGGGAATTCCGAGATTGACATTTGTTGTGTGTGTCAATTGGTCCTATAAATCAATTTGACATGTGCTTGTGTGTTTGGGGCTAGTGTCATATCCACAATTGAGTACGTGTATGTCGTATCCCATCAATTTGGTGATACGTATTGATTTGGAAGTTTTTTCTCCGACACGAGACTTTGTACATGTCATATTTTGACACGGACACGTAGATCTATATTTGACTCTTCGTATTGTTCATAAATAATATATATGACTTGTTCGTGTCCTTCGGGGTACGTTTGGATGTGTGGTGGACTCGTGTCGCATGCGTATCCTAGATATAGTGGGATACGGTGTGATACTCTCCATATGTTTGTGCAAATTATATGTAGATCTATTTATTGGGTTCTTAATTCATGGAGGATGTAATTGTATATATATATAGATATATATATATATATTATGGTATATATAATTATGCTTCTTGTGTCTTAGATCTATGTATTTATTATGTATATTGTAAGTAGCTATTCTTATATATGTATGTATAATTATATATGCTAGCATGCAAATAGATATTATGAGTTGTTATACTTATAATTATATAATGTGTATGGTGAATAATTATATGTACGTATATATGTGTGTGTGTATATATACTACTAATAATTATACACACACCATCACATAGTATTATGTACATAATACACATAGTAACATACACACATACATATTAATATGTATATATATATATATATATATATATATATATATATATATATATATATATATATATATATATATATTGTGTATATATATATATGTATATTATTATGTATAGTTATTTGTACGTAATAATATTATGAGAGTGTAGGTATATTTATGGTAGTATATGTGTATTGGTAAATATATATATATGTTTTGGGTTATATATATATATATATATATATATATATATATATATATATATATATATATGGTAGATATATATATGTTATTATATATATTATATATATATATAGGTTTCAATGACAGCAGGAGAGTGTCGCAACAGCGAGCGTCGCAACAACAGTTTTTCAGCGACAGCAGTCAGCGACAGTTGCAGGAAACTGTCGCTGAAACAACAGTATATCAGCAGAGTATCAGAAGCTTTAGCGACAGTTTTTAGTGAAAGTGCAGGAAACTGTCACAAAAACTGCAGTGTATCTTTATACACATCAACTTTTCGGCGACAGTAGACATGGGCTTTTAATGACAGTTTGACAGTTTTTAATATATTAGATATTAATATATATATAGATATATATGTATATATATGGTAATTAATATATACGTATATATGTTCATAATTTTCTAATTGTGTTTTAGTATACTATATGTATAATATATTTAGTTGTAGCATATAGTATTATTGGAATAGTTAGTATATTTTAGTTATCTATTGTTATGAGTATCTTAGTTATATATATTATATATTTGTATATATGTATGTATGTACGATTATATGTATTAGTATTTAGTGTATAGTTGGTAGTTAGTATTTATTCTAGTTAGTACATACTAGAAGTTATATTGGATTGATATATGTATACATATAGTTATTGATGAATAGTTAGTATATATATGAAGATTTTGGCAATTACCTTGAGATACCAAGGTAAGTATCAAGATATACCAAGGTATGAGTAGTAGGTATTGACATAGTAATAGGATAGTTATAAACTAATTATGGGTGGGTATTAGGTGACTAAAATAAGGTATATAGTATTGTATAAATACTAAATACATGATAGTTTATAGTTATAGTTGGATAGTTAATATATATGTAATAGAGTGACATTACCTTGAGATACCAAGGTAAATGCCAAGGTATTAAGGATACCCATGGTATTGGGTTTGGGTATCAAGATAGAGGTTTAGTATTGCGATACTAAGTTGGTTCGAAACCAAGGTATCTATTTAGCATTTGTTATTAGGATTTTATATATATAATATTGTTTGATATGTACATATGTGCTATATTTATCCCTTGTTTGTGTATCCTGAGATACGGTATCTTAGTATCCTAAGATGTAGCTTGTATGGCCTAGATTCATAGGGTGTGAGTCCAATATCTTTGAGTTAGACTCATGCAACCTAGAAATAGCTAGTTTGATTAAGTTTGACTAGTTTGGCATAGAGTTGACCTACTTTGACTATTTTGACTTAGAAATGACTTGCTGACCTAGATGTTGACTAGTTTTATCTTAATTTCTTTCCAGAACCTTGTATTAATGCAATATTCCATATATAGGTCTGTGTGACACCAGTTCGGACAGTTTGACATAAATTGCTCTAGACCACAGGCGAGTACATTTCTCTGATTATTTTTAATTCATAATATTGTATATATGCATGTTCTAGAATTATATACATTGATTCCTGACATAGTAATTTCACGGACTGGTGCTATATGGATCCCGTTAGGAGGTGTTATCCCCTACCGTGTGCAACGGGTACCCAGTCACATGTATTTCATCGTGTGCATCGGGTATTAACTTTCATGTGCTTCTTGTGCATCCACTATTTCGTGTGCTAGTATGACTATATCGTGATCATGTACGTAACGTGTCATGATTGGATCCATGAGTATTGGTTGGGGAGGGGGAGTAGGAGTTGGTTATGTGATCAAAGCCCTCTTGATCTCATGTGCATGTTGATTATACACATCACGTATAATGGAGTTACCTTTATACCTCATGTGCAACCTAAGCTGATCACATAACGAACTTGCACTCTAAATCACATAGCTAGTATTCTTGTTTTCTACTTGCAGTTTATTTTTCGTATTTACTTTTCAGTTCTTATTGTGCTTATTGCTTGTTCTCCCTGTATTGTACATTCTTATTACTTGTGCATCTTGTAGCCTTTTTCTATTGCTTGTTATATATGCTCGATTATGTTATTGGAACTGCTTTCAGAGGTATGTACTTCGTTCCATTCCTGACTGAAAAATATTTTTCAGAGGATCTGAGAGATTGGTGTCCGACATACCATGGACTTTGACTTATAGATGGTGCAGACTTGGACCCACTAGTTCTGGAGTGATTATCGGAAGGTTTATCCGGATCACTAGTTTTCATAGATAGTTTCTTTAACATTTTGGTACCGGATTTGTTTCCGGCATATAGTATGAGATAGGATATTGTTTCTATTATTGGATAGTTATGTTAGACTTCATTGATATCTTCTCGTGCTTTAGAATGTGATTGAGTTTGTGTTGAGATATTGTTGGCAGATTTTATATTATTGTGAGATATTTAGATAGTATAGCTAACCAAGACAGCGTTCTACCGCCGATGCTGCGGTGTAGGCTGGGCGTTATTCCCGACTTGCATCCCTACACCGAGTGCGGGTCATGACAATATATATATATATATATATATATATATATATATATATATATATATATATATATATAGGGGCGAGGGGGTTTGCTTCCTGTACGTGGGGACAAGGTTTGCTTAGAGTTTTAAATTTAGGTTTTGGGTTTGGGTTTGGGTAGGGTTAAGGTTAATGGGTTTGGGTTTAATTTTATTTATTTATTTCTTTCTTCTATTTATTCAATAATTAAATGCAGAAAATTTCCAAAAATAGTTAGGCACTTGAAAAAATTCTAGAAAATTTATATTTCCTCCAATAAATAATCTATAACCAATTTATATCAATTAAACAATATATTTACTAAATATTAATGGATATTAAAATAATTAAATAAATCTATTTATATTTTCTACATAATATTAACTTGGGAGCGTGCAGGGGGTTCGAATAACGCAACTCGAGTGTCATGTGCGTAATAGGACCTGTTAGGCTCATAACATGGATTTAATTGGAAGCAATGGGTTGGTGTGGCATGCTAAAATCGTACGCCACGACAAAAGTGTTAATTAATCATCGTTTTCTCGTAATTGTGCCACGAAAGTTGTGCGACCAAAATAAGGCATGTGATTGCGAATTTGTGAGGGACAGTCATGGCATGAGCCTAATTGACTCGTCTAAGTCAAGCATGCTAGGTTGGTTGGATGGGAAAGGCTAGTGTTGCACTCAAGATTTTAAAACCATGGGGGTTGGTTTCCAAAGTTCGATTAAATTATTGAATAAATATTAAAATGAAAAAAAAAAAATAATAATTACCGAACTAACTATGTAAAAATTAGGGTGGTCACAGTCACAAAATCAACAAGAAAGCAACCAAGCGGCATCAAAAACGGACAAAGAAACCAACTCAACGGAAAGGCCCCTCTTGAGTCTGCCACCTAGTCCTTCCTCGAGGCACGATCTGTTGAATGTGGGACCTAATTTCGAAGAAACCAATCAATAAAGAGGAAATGATCATGATTCAATCTGTCCCGATCGAACAATACTAAGTTTTCTTAGTCGCGCTCCCTGAAAAGGGGAAATAGAGCACTACAACAAGTGTACATTGCCATGATGTATCACAGGTCCTTGTTTATTTATTTAGTTATTACTGTTACTTGCTATTTATGATGTATATATGATTACACTAGGGCCGATATACGATACTTTGTGTTCGAACCAGATTCGGGTGCCGACGTCTATCAATGGAGTCGAGTATCGTAGATAGAGTCATTACCTCGAATCCATGATACATGCTTGTATTTGTAGCATGACAGACCGTAGGACACTTGACACTACTTTATGTGACAGAATCCTTCTTGAGGTATTCATGGCGATTCTGTATAGGTTCATAGGACTCGTGATATGAGACAGTTATATATATATATATATATATATATATATATATATATATATATATATATATAGTATGACTCCTTGTGATAGTTAGAGGTCTTGATCTCACCAGCTTATGACATGATACGTGAGATTAAATGGGAGGGAAGACTTTACACTGTACTTTGGGGAGATATCTATATGTACGTGTCTGTCTTAGTCTCTGTAGAAGAGCTTTGGTGTTATTTACGTGCCTACTTTAGGTTCCCTGATCAGGAGCCTTTAGTGTTATTTATGTGTCGACTTTAGGTTCCCTGATCATGAGCCTTTAGTGATATACTTGTACTTTCCTGCTTTGGATTCATGATACAGAGTCCTTAGTGATTATTATTATTATTATTATTATTATTATTATTATTATTATTATTAGACTGCTTGGGGTTCACATACACATTGAGCCTTGAGAGTCTCGTGCCTGAGTATGAGTGATCCCTCACTTGCATAACACTTAGATGGTTACATTAGTTTACCCTTGACTTTTATATTATATTACTGTTTTACTTCTTGCATGTTGTTTCTTGTACCTTGCTATGTTCCCTGAGTACCTGGATTCGAATTTTGTCCCCAGGATATTTTTGAGCTGGATTGGTGGAGTATATTAGTTGATAATTGTTTCTCCATGATTCAGGTATATGTAGTTGATACCTACATCATATTATTCCGTGTTTATAGTTGTTTTTCGTTACTTATTTCTGTTGTTATAACCTGTTGTTACTGGCGGCCGACTTTAGAACATGTAGCTCATTCTTGTATTTTGCTTCATTTTGGATTAAGACAGATATATATTTACTTTATTATCTAGATAGTGACCATTATAGTACATCTTATACGTATTCAAGTCAGACAAGAGTCTGATTGAATGCGTAGCTGACATGTTTATGTATTCCTAGTCCTACGTATTTTGGGACTAGGACATGAGGTATTTTTGTAGGGGCCCATGCAGGTCTTGATTAAATCGTTTCGGTCACGTTACTGTACCGAGTGATCCTGCGTTAGGATATGTTTATTAGGATCTCAATCCACAATTTCTTTGGATCTTCTTTTGATTTCTATGATCGCCTTTGAACCTCGAAAATCGTATTCGATGATACCCTTCTTGAACTCTTTATCATTGATTCTCGTTCTTTCCTATTTCGGAAGGATGAACACTCCTGGTTGACTTTTAATTGTATACTTATTATAGGATAAGTAAGGTGGTAGAAAAATTCATAGGAAGAGTTATCTAAGTTAGAAATGGGTAAGATAGAGGACTAAGCAGACTATGTAAACACCCACATTTAAAAAAAAAATTATTTGTGTTATTACCCTTAGTAAATTTTGAACTCATACTTATATATATAATTGATGTATGTTATTAGTGAATGTTAACACAGTTGGATAAGCCTAAATATTAATATTAATATTATTTTTTATTTAAAATAACTAACCAACCATTCTAACTATTCCTTTGCTTTGTTTGGCTCACTTGTTGCTTCTTGTGTGACCATTTGCTTTCTTTATATTATAACCTTGCAAGCTGCAAACTGGGACACTAACCTATTTGGACCAGCACTCTCCCATTTGAATTTCGTGAGCTAACTTACTCCCTAGCTCTCATTCTTTGCCAAGGGGACAGTTGTAAACCTACTCTGCTGCACTGCAGCTCTAGCGTTGCAGAAGCACGCCAGAGGACAGTTGTAAACCTCTTGTGTGTAATTCTAATGTAATAATTACTATACTATAATTTTTTTGTGATAAGAAGGACCCATGGTAAATACTAGTTCTATTTTTGGTACAAAATTATTTATATATTTAAACAAAAAAAAAATTTGAGCCCTCGACGCGGTCGTCATGTCCAGAATCTCTGCATCGCGCCTCAGACTCCAGATTCTCTCGAGCCTCGCCGAGCTCCATGGCGAGGCGGCCATCCGCTGTTCCAGCCCTTGATTTCCTTCGTTGGGGCTAGAGCTGGTACAGTGAAACACCTCCCCCTCTTCGTAGTCGTCGACGGCCCCTCGGCGCTCACCGGCTACACCCTCCTCGATAAAATTATCACTTAGAAGAGGTGATCATGACTTCAAGCTTATGTTATAGGGTAGTAACATAGCCAAGAGGACTTCCATGAGAAATAAAGATATTAGATAGAGGAGACTAGATGACTCCTTGTTATAGTTAGAGATCTTGATCTCACCAGCTTATGACATGATACGTGAGATTACATAGGAGGGGAGAGTGTATACTGTACTTTGGGCAGATATCTATATGTACGTGTTTGCCTTAGTCTCTGTAGGAGAGCTTTGGTGTTATTTACGTGCATGCTTTAGGTTCCACGATTAGGAGCCTTTAGTGTTATTTGCGTGAGTGCTTTAGTTTCCCTGATCAGGAGCCTTTAGTGATATACTTGTACTTGCCTGCTTTGGGTTATGATACAAAAACCTTAATAATAATAATAATTATTAGACTACTTGGGGTTTACACACACACACATTGAGGCTTGAGAGTCTACTGCTTGAGTATGAGTGATTTCTCACTTGCATAGCACTTAGATGGTTACAATAGTTTACCCCTGAGTTCCATATTATATTATTGTTTTACTTCTGGCATGTTGTTTCTTGTACCTTGCTATGTCCCCTGAGGACCTGGATCCGGATTTTGTCCCTAGGATATTGCTGAGCTAGATTGGGGGAGTATATTGGTGGATGATTGTTTCTCCGGGATTCAGGTATATGTAGTTGATACCTACATCATATTATTTTGCATTTATAGTTATTTCTCCTTACTTATTTCTGTTGTTATATCATAGTTTTATATACTCGTATTTCTTTCTCGAGTCTATTCGAGCTTATGTGTTACTAGACGGCCGACTTTAGCACATGTAGCTCATTCTTGTGTTTTGCTTCATTGTGGATTGAGACATAGATATATATTTACTTTGTTATCTAGATAGTGACAATTATAGTACACCTTATACGTATTCGAGTCGGACAAGAGTCTACTTGAATGCGTAGCTGGCATGTTTACGTATACCTAGTCCTACGTATTTTGGGACTGGGACGTGACATCACTAGACCAAATATCTCATTTGTTATGAATCTCTTGGCTAGATTTTGTACTGCACCAATACCCTGCAACTAAAATGGCATTGTAGACATCTTCCATTACCTTAAGTGTACTATGGCATGCACTTATTCTATATCTATGCATCTTGAAATGGAACAAACCCCATTGATCCTCGGAATGAAGCTCACCTTGTCAGTTATGCCGTTGGTTATTTATCTAAACATGCAAAAGGCGAGATCCCAAAGGGGTTATGTCTTTACCATTTGTGATAAAAAAATTATCTTGAAAGTTTACAAAACAGACATAGTTGCCACTTCTTCAAATCATTTCAACCTTATCGCCCTTCATGATTTCACTTGAGAGTGCTTATGGTTGTGAGCTATTATTGAGCACATTCAGACTACAAGTGGTTTCTCTTCGATCAATGATGCCCCCACGAAAATCTATGAAGATAATATCGTATGTATTGACCAGATGAATAAATGCTATATTAAAGGAGACACTAAGATATTATGCCAAAGTTGTTTTTTCTCTCATCAACACCAACATTATCAAAAGATTGAAGTCAAGCATATCTGATCCCAAGACATCCTTTCAAAAGACTGGCGACTTAATGGTCCCCCACAATAAACTTATCTTTTGCCAATATTAAGGTTCAAAATATTGTTATACTTTAAGCGTATATTGTAGAGTCTCCAATTCCATTTCTTATATAATCATAATTGATGTAACAATTATACCAGTTTTATTAGCAACCTATATTTTCCAACATTTCCCAATCGTAACAAGAATAAAAGTATACAGATGATACCTTTATCTGGATTATGTTCTTTATAACATTAATGATCATAAGGACATAGCAAAGAAGAAAAATAAGATTTCTTTTAAGGAGTGGAGATAAAGGAAAGCATAACGAAAGTTACTCACATATGACGAACTGATTTCCAGTCTCAATCATATAGATAATGGAAAGGTTCCTTCGCACAAATCCAATTACAATAAGGCTATTCTAGCCAATATAATGCCACAACATGGAGTGGGGCATACTTAACTAGTTTAAAAATGACAGAATATAACAAAATTCCATCACACGTGAGAGCACCATTTGGCATTTGGCATTTGGCATTTGTAATGGAAGAATAGCTCCAAGGTCTAGATTTTTGTTAGTAAATGTTAGTATTGCCGCCCCCAAGGATCAAACCCGCGTGGTCTAGGAGCTTAACGCCTCCCCTTATAATCACCTAACCAATTTTTCATATAATTCCCTTATTCCTATAATTTTCTGAATTCATAATCCTAATTTCTCTATTAAATGAGATACTAAATCCAAACCCTTTTTTAGTTAAATCCTATTTTGAAGTTGCTAAAAATAAATCTTAATTTATCAATTCAATTAGGAAATAAAAATTTAGATTAGAATTAATCATAATTTAATTTATAAACCTTTCACCTACTCTTTTTTATCTAGAAACTATTTCTATTAAATAAAACTAAATCTATACCCCTTCAAAATTAATAAACTCTATAAAACCTATTTGTAAAGGCTAGATTTTCTATACAAATCCTATTTCGTAAAAATAATTATTTTATTGCAAAACCTTACTTTTTGGGCCTAAGTTTGGTTTCATTTTAAACAAACCCCTTTCTGATCTGCCGTCAGAACAATAATACCACCACTATACCCTCCATTCTCTTTCCTCCTAGGATATTATCGATCCCCTAATCCATAACTTCACCGTTGACCGGCGAACCTAAGATCAAGCTGGTTGGCCGACCTCTCAAACTGATTTCGCGGTTCCCCGAAACAACTACGGCGTTTGTTTAGCTGTCATTCTATGGCCGACCAGCTTGTTGAAACCCCCGAACCTTCACCAGTCTCCATCAAAGCTCATATTGTCTCCCTCTCGACCAAAACATGCTTCACCCGATCGGTTGATACCCCTTCGAGCTCACCGATCGGCTGATCCCTGAACCCATGCTCTATAGTTTTTATGGAGAAAACAGTGTGGAGCAGTAGTTTTATCTTTGAAGTAGCCTTCTATTCGCTTGCCTATCTCCGTATCCTAAGCTCAATTCTTCGAGATGACTTCACAACCTCATAACTAGTATAACCCTCTCCCTTTTGATCAATTTCTATTGGGTTCTTCGATCATTTGATCGATCATATTTGAGCTCCAAAATGTCGAAAATTTATTTTGTTTCTTTCAACAAATATTTGATTCAGGTATCGCTCCATTGATCCGGATGACCCTGTGGTAAACTGATTACACTGAATGGCGCGTATGAACTTTGTTGATCTGTGGGAATCGACAAAACTCGAATTCGTCGATTATGCGCGAAGAATTAGGCCATATTCGTCGAATTTTGCCATATCAGTTATTATCGAAAAAACACACATACTTGCAATCTGCTTGTCTAATTCTAAAAAAACCTATGCTATTAGATATGCAACGTCGAACTTTCTATACGACGTACATTTTGTCCAATTATGAAACCGTCGACCAGATTACCTTTTTCCAGGCCACCGACTTGCCGCAGGTGCGTGCATTTGTAATCCGTTTGTCGGATCTTAATTTTGAGAGCATCAATGAATGTGCATCATCTTCTAGCCTAGTTTTATATATAATTTGTTATTTTAGAACATCTACTAATCTGGCTCCTTTTTTGATGCCCTACGGGCCCACTTACAGACACTGCCTGACTTTGAAATGACGAATTTCTACACTGTGACAAAATTAAACTTATGTGCAGTCATTCCTCATGGTTGATATTATTTAGGACTCATAGAGAGATTAATTTCGGCATCCATTGATATCTAATATGACTCAATTTTTGTGCCATTTTGTATCCGACACGTTCGTGTCAGTACATCGACTCTTCACCAACCGACCATCAAGATAGATACCTTTCCTTTATAATTTGAATAAGTCTAAATCGTTAAATTATAATTTTTGATTATTAAATTATACTTGTAATGATTTCTAAGTGTTCGAGCATGACTCAGGTGCAATCAACGATAGACCTCGGTATGGTTCGATAAAGACCCAGTTGATTAGTTAGACTAACTAGATGTTATGACAAGGTACTATAGTATCTTATGCGAACTTGTACACTTATGTAGGCTTTTGACACGAGTAAGATATGCATGATAGGATACACACTCCCGTATCCGATCTACAGTTGATACAAGCGAGACATGTATCAGTTAGATGTTGAGTTCTTTTCTGATTTATGGACTAGAGTTATGGGTTACGATGGATCGTAATTGGATTACATTGTAACCTATTGATCCTCGGAATGATGCTCACCTTATCGATTATGTCGTTGGTTATTTATCTAATAAGTACAATGTGAGATCCCAAAGTTGTTATGTCTTTACTATTTGGGATACATTATTATCTTGAAAGTCTACAAAGAAGACCCTAGTTTCCACTTCTTCAAATCATTCCGACCTCATCATCCTTCATGATGTCACTTGAGAGTGCTTATGGTTGTGAGCTATTATTGAGCACATTCAGACTACAAGTGGTTTCTCTTCGATCAATGATGCCCCTACGACAATCTATGAAGATAATATCGTATGCATTAACCAGATGAAGAAATGCTACATTAAGGGAGACACCAAGATATTATGTCGAAGTTGTTTTTCTCTTATCAACACCAGCATTATCAAAAGATTGAAGTCAAGCAGATCTGATCCCAAGATAACTTATCAAAAGACTGGTGACTTAATGGTCCCCCATAATTAAACTTATCTTTTGCCAACATTAAGGCTCAAAATATTGTAATACTTTAAGCATTTAGAGTCTCCAATTCCATTCTTATATAGTCACAATTGATGTATAAGTTATACCACCTTTATTATCAGTCTATATTTTCCAATATTTCCTAATCGTAACAAGAATAAAAGTATGCATATGATAACTTTATCTTGATTATGTTTTTTACAGCATTAATGATCATAAGGATATAACAAAGAAGAACAAGAAGATTTTTTTAAGGACTGGCAATAAAGGAAAGCATGACAAAAGTCACTCACATATGACGAATTGTTTTCCTGTCTCAATCATATAGATAATGAAAAGGTTCCTTCGTACAAATCCAATTACAACAAGGCTATTCTAGCCAATATAATGCCACAACATGGAGCGGGGCATTGCACTAATAACCTTAATTAACTAGTTTAAAAATGACAAAATATAACAAAAGTCAATCGCACGTGAGATCACCATTTCAAATTTGTCATTTGTAATAGAAAAATAGCTCCAAGGTCCAAATTTTTGTTAGTAAATGTTAGTATTGTTTCCCCTGGAGATCGAACCGACGTGGTCTAGGAGCTTAACGCCTCCCCTTATAAGCACCATAACCTAATTTCTATATAATCCCCTTATTCCTATAATTTTCTGAATTCATAACCCTAATTTCTCCATTAAATGAGATTCTAAATCAAAACCTTTTTTTAGTTTAATCCTATTTTGAAGTTGTTAAAAATAAATCTTGATTTATCAATTCAATTAGGTATTAGAAATTTAAATTAGAATTAATCATAATTTAATTCATAAACCTTTCACCTATTTTTTTATATCTAAAAACTATTTCTATTAAATAAAACTAAATCTATACCCTTCAAAATAAATAAACTCTATAAAACCTATTTGTAAAGGCTAGGTTTTCTGCAGAAATCCTATTTCGCAAAAATAATTATTTTACTGCAAAACCCTACTTCTTGGGGCCCAAGTTTGGTTCTATTTCTCCGGCCATTATCGATCCCCTAATCTATAACATCACCATCGACCGGCGAGCCTACGATCATCAAGCCGACTGGCTGACAACTCAACCTGATTTTGCGGGTCTCCGATCATCACCCGAACAACTGCGACGTTCGTCGAGTTGCCACTCTCTGGCCGAACATCTCGCTGAAACCCCCGAGCCTCCACCAGTTTCCAACAACGTCCATCCGGTCTCCCTCTCAACCGAAACTTGCTTCACCCGATCAGATGATACTCCCTCGAGCTGTTCTGTAGTTTTCATTGAGAAAATAGTGCGAAGCAGTAGTTTTAGCCTTGAAGTAGCCTTCTATTCGCATGCATATCTCCGTATCCCAAGCTTAATTCTTCGAGATGACTTCGCAACCTCATAACGGGTATAACCCTCTTCCTTTTGATCAATTTCTATTGGGTTCTTCGATCATTTGATCGATCATATTTGAGTTCCAAAATAGAGAAAAATGATTTTGTTTCTTTCAAAAAATATCTGATTCAGGTATCGCTCCATTGACCCGGACGACCCTGTGGTAAACTGATTGCACTGAGTGGCACGTACAAACTTTGTTGGTGTATGGGGATCGATGAAACTCGAATTCGTCGACGGTCTACAAAGAATTTGGGCCATATTGGATGTGTAATTTTTGTTTCGTTGCCACATTGGTGTTTATCAAAAAACCACACTTGCAATCCATTTGTCTAATTATGACGAAGCCTACGCTATTGGATTTGCAACGTCGAACTTTCCATACGACGTACAATTTGTCCGATTATGAAACCGTCGACCAAATTGCCTTTTTCCATGCCAGCGATTTGTCACAGGTGCGTCCATTTGCAATCCATTTGTCGAATCTTATTTTTGAGAGCACCAATGAATGCACATCATCTTTTAGCCTAGTTTTATATATAATTGTTATTTTATATGACCTACTAATCTGGCTCATTTTTTGGTGCCTCGCGGGCCCGTTTGTGGACACTGCATGACTCTGAAATGGCTAATTCTTTCACTGTAACAAAATTAGACTTATGTGCAGTCATTGCTCACTGTTGATAACATTTAGGACTCATAGAGAGATTTATTTCAGCATCCGGTGATATCTAATATGACTCAATTTTTGTGCTATTTTGTATCCGACACATTCGTGTCGGTAATAATACTCTTTACCAATCGACCATCAAGATAGATACCTTGCCTTTATAATTTGAATAACTCTAAATCGTTAACTTATAGTTTGTGATTGTTAAACTATAGTTGTATCGATTTCTGAGCATTCGAGCGTGACTCGGGTATAATTGACAATAGACGTAGATAGGGTTCGATATAGTCCTAGTTGATTAGTTAGACTAACTAGATGTTGTGATGAGGTACTATAGTATCTTGTGAAAGCTTGTACACTTATGTAGGCTTTTGACACGAGTATTATATGCATGATTGGACACACACACACACACACTCCCGTATCCGATTTATGCTTGATACAAGCAAGAGATGTATCAGTTATATGTTGAGTTCTTTTCTGATTTATGGATTAGAGTTATGGGTTACGATGGATAATAATTGAATTGCATAGTTCATGGTGAGTCGTGGACTTACTGGTACCTTATCGTTGGGCCGCGAGGTTAATTATTAGATGTATGGGTCACTACACACTTTTTCTTGAGAACTGTATACTTCGGAGGATCTACGAGAGTGTGATCCTTTTTGCAGATGGCCTTTAGCGTTCAATGAACGCTATGCACGGTATACCGATGACTAGATGTAGTATATGTACTGGCCCCTAGTTCTCGATGGGAATTATGCTGCTTACCTATTTAGCAAAATGCCCATGTGTGCAAACATTGTCCTCAGATCGTGTTGACTTAGTTATTTAGCATTTTGTTATTACATATTTTTTTATTAGTATTCAATTATTATAAGAAATTTTTATTTATCTTATTGCGTCCTTCTGTGAACCTACTTTCCTTCTTGTTGGGTCTAGTCTAGATTTTAGGAACGATACAAGTGTGGGCCCTAAATCAATATCCAATATTTGTGTGATCAAATTTGGACGATTAATATTAGTATTGACTATTTTAGGGATTTTTATGCCCTAAATTAGGTTTTCTAAACCTATATATATGTGTTGAGGGGGGTTGCATGAGAAACAAATATGGGAGATTCAGGTGCAAGCCCACAAAAAATCTAAGAGAAAGTCCATACTTTGCTCCTAGGGCTCGCCATTCGGGATAATTGAAAGATGAGATTTGTTCATAGAGCCGTCTTCTTCGTTCAGGGAGATCATTACGGGATGAGGTTTGATAGTGGTTCGTTATCTTCAAGTACGTTGGCATCGCTTTTGCGTCCATGTCGGTGGCCAACTCCAGTTTGGGTCACACCGCGTTCCCAACAGTTGGTATCGGAGCCCAAGGTTACGGGGCTGGTTTAGGCATCTCTAATTGGTTCAAGATAGATTGTGCTAAATGTTTATGGATATAATCAGACTGTATACCAATTATAAGGTAGCTTGAAGGGATCACACCTATGGTTAGAGACAACTACACGAATTGGTTCAAATATGGATTCAACACGTCCAAGGTGGAGGAAGACATTGTGGTTGACACACATAATGGTGTGGATGAACGTGTTAGTTTGGTTATGTGGTCGAACGGATCAAGATGACAATATGTTGGATCTTCTGGGTGCTCGACTGGCGGGAATGAGCAAAGGTAGCCGGGGGTGCTTGGTTGCTCGGTCAACAGAACGAGCAAGGTGGAGATTGTTAGATTGTATCTCGTTTCCAGTTGAGCCCTCAAAAAGTATGTGACAATGGAGTTGATAATTGTAAAACCCCTAATCCTAAAAATCGTGTTAAGCTTTTTTTTTATTAATTATTAATTGAATTGTAGTAATTAGTGGCTAATTAGGAGAAATAGATTTTTCTAAATTTTTATTTTAGGTATTGGTGCACTTAGGGGATTTATGGGACCATCAGAAATTTTTCGAAATTTATTTCATGTAGGAGACCCTTTGGACAGTTGCTAGCTTAATGGTGTGCACAAATATATATTTTTAGAATTTTTCTATGTATTTATATATATATATGTGAATTTAGGGAATTTATGGAGCAATTATGAATTTTTTTGAATTTATTTCATGTAGGAGACCCCTTGAGCAGTTGCTAGCTTAATAGTGTGCATTATTAATCTAGAATTTTTCTTATGAGTATATATATATATATATATATATATATATATATATATATATATATATATATTTATTTAATTCGAAAAATATTATAAAAAGGAAAAAAAAAAAAAATATTATTAATAAATAACAAACCTATTAATAACAGCAAACCAAACTATACAACTACTCCTTTTCCTAGCAATCCCATGCAAGACCGCCCCTTTTTGCTAGAGAACACAGCAGCATAAGCAAAACGGGACCCCCCCTTTGTTAGCAAGCCATGTGAGCCTTTTAGCAAATCGAATGCTAACCGAACCCGCCCCCTCTTCTCTTCCTTATATATATATATATATATATATATATATATATATATATATATATATATATATATATATATATTTGTTTCAATAAAAATCCTAAACCTAAAATATCCAGACCCTCGCTCTTCCCATCTAGACCTAGAGAGTGCCGCCACCGCAGCCGGAGAACCCCGCCAGGCCGTCCAAACAGATCCCGACGACCGCGATCCCGCGTACTGCAGATTTCCACAGCGAGGTACCTGCGTTCCTGAGTTGTTTTCCGTCGACTCGCTCAACCAAACGCCGTCCCGTCTTCACCGGTATGCTCACCCCTTAACCCTTTTTCATATCTGTGTGTTAGTAGACCTCGAACAACGCGTAACCCTAGGCGAAAACAGCGCCAAAGTTGGCGGAAACAGAACGAATTATGGGATCGCAGAAAACTACGGTGACCAACCATGTTTCGGAGTTCGTATCTCCCACCACAGAGATCCGAATTCGATGATTCTTTTTGGTATGCGTAGACCACTTGACCTAGTTTAATTTCTATTAAATAACCCTAGATTATTAACTGTTGTGGACAGAATTAAATTCGTCACAAAACTCCGCGAACCCATTTTTCTATATTTCCAAAAGTTGTAAAACGGAGCGCGCTCCACCAAACGGGACGGCCCCGCCGTGTACTAATTATACCGAACGATGCGCGCAGCGTAACCGGCCACGTAAAAATTCACAGAGACTAATTCGGACGTGTGTGCGCGCCGGAATCAGCCCGTATCCGTGGACATACCCCGTGTCATAACTTTTTTGGAAGTCGCGTGCATTTTGTGCACGCTCGTCAGATTGCGACGAAACTTGCGCCACTGGACTCGTGGTAACGCACTGGTCCTGTGATTCAATTTTTACGCAATTCTGAGACGGTTGACCAAATCGCCAATTGGCGGGCCCCACAGTTAACTTTTTGGACAAAATTGTGTTCGGCTCATCGGAATCCGCATTTGGACATATCGTTGGATTTGTATTGACATTTAGAGTTGTTTGACCTATAGTTTGTCCCATTTAGAGACTGTTACCCTTAGCACGCTTTTCGGTGCAAAGTGGGCCACACGTGGACCCCACTTTTATCCGAAATTACCGTTTTGCTCCTGTGTCCAAATTGGATGAAAGGAAAGTGCTTTTTAGCTATTTTGCTTATTCTGGGAACGTTGGTGTTGTTTATTTCAGCATTCGGAGATATTTGTTCTGCGGTCATAGCTTCTGATCTTGTGTATTGGACTTCGGGACGTTACACTTTACAGCTTTCTTGCCAGGCAAGATACATTGCCAATTTGCTTACAGTATTTTGCATGCTTAGTATATTTATGTATATTTATTTCATTTCTGTATATTTCTTGCATGTGTAGTTTTCTTTCAGTCATTATTATGTATTATATATGTTGACACACACATGGCACGTAGTATCATCGAGGACAATCATTAGGCGTATGGGCTTTTAACCACTCTGGTAAACCGTAGTAACTAGCACGCACTATGGTGGTCGTGTCCGATGGTCGCTACCCCCGAGGTATGTCGATTGATGGAGTCCGAGGGTCGCTACCCCAGAGGTATGTCGACTGATGATGTCCACTGACGAGCGTATGAGTTGTGAGGATTAGATCGAGTAGCCTACCGTTGCCCATACGTCGAAAAGTTGTCCTCATTTGCATTCATATAGATTGTCTTATACAGCATACTTATATATTTTCAAACAATATGCATGTTTACTGTATTCAAATTGGCTTGCTTCTATGTATCTTGTCACGTCCCTCTGAGGACCTGGTCCCTTTCCAGGTGTATTTGTTCTTGAGTATTTGTAGGAGCGTAGATTTGGATGGTTATATATGTTTCGAGGATGTCTTCTCTCCGAGCCCATGATTGTTAGCTGGTATTTCTATATTGTGTTTATTGTGTTGTACTTTTCCATTCGAGTTGATAATGGATTTGTTTCCATCCAACCATCATCCTTAGATACTTACATTGAGATCTAGTTTCATAGATATTGGTTATTTATTTATATTTGATTTTCGTGGATGAGATTTAGATTGTACCCTATGACTTGTGACATATGTTTATACCACTTGTGGATTAATTTTCATATTACAGCGTACGTGTGGATTTTGGTTTCCATATATTGGAGTTGCCATATCCATGCGGTTGGCATGCTTACATGTTCCTAGTCCTACTTATTTTGGGACTAGGGCGTGACATATTTTTTGTGGTGGCCCATGCAGGTCGAGAGCATATTGTCTCGGTTACGTTATTGTACCGAACAAGCCTGCACCTAGGAATAGAGTATAGGATCTCATCCACAATTGACTATAATTCATCTTCCTCCTATTTGTTCTATCTGAATAATTGCATCCTGCTTGATTTCTGTACTTCCCTAATAGTTCTTTGAGTATAGCCTTCTACTAGAATATAGGAACCCCTGTTATTAGGATAATAATTATGGTAGCACACATATTAAGAATACAACGAGAATATAGACACACCACCAAGTTTAGAATAACTAGTGAATAATAGAATTCCTTATCTATAGACTGGTTTACCATTACCCCTTGATGTATTATGAATACTTGAGAATAGTATAGACGCTACTAGAGTTAGTTAGAAGTTTTACCGTAATGTTTGACCCTAGTATTGAGGAACCAATAGAAAATCAAAATTGAATATTAGGACTGAACCTAACCTTCATAGTTAGATAAGTAGTGGAGAACTACAAAACTTAGATCATTGTCTTTTTAGTAGCAGACAGTACCTTAGGAAGCCAAGAGAAATGAATATAACATTTCTCTTGATCATATCTCGAACATAGCAACTAGCATACCACTCCTCCTTAGAAAGCCATGATGCTATCTAGAGCCCCCTATATTAATTTCATATGTTGTTCCTCTGCGACCTTAACGTTCGCTAATTGCGCGACGACTAAATTTTGTTCTTCTACTCTTCATCTTTCAACTCGTGCCATCTGACACTTCTGATTATAGACCAAGTATTTTTATTCTATGATTAGGATATATAGTTGCTGGGATTATAGTTGTAAATGTTAAAATTTGAAATTTTGTGCTTAGTAGTTAGAACTTGATGGTTTAAGCTATTCTTGTAGATTGAGACCTGGTGCTTATCCCTTAGTTTTAAATTGCATAACATGTACCCCCACCTCGATATGAGTTAGATCCTTTTCCCTTGACGGCCAGTAACTCTTCTATCCTTACTATTGACACTTGCTCTATGAGCGCTATGATTAAGACTTAGGACAACCATGACCTATGTAATGAAAGAGGATACCCTAATAAGTACCAAGACCCCTTCTCGTAGACCTTAACAAGAGTATCTATGTTATCCTTAAGACAATTATAGTATTAGTTTATTCTTATAAGTTGGGTAGTGTACCTCACAACCTAGTATCACATAGTCTTTTGCCCTATTATCGAAGTGTGATTGAACAACATTAACTGTATGCTAGCTTAGGACGATATTGTGTTTTTTCAGACTGCAGAACTTAGAGGCTATACCCCTACTTTGTCGACTATCGACTTAGACAAGAAATTATTATGACAACTGTAGAGATTATAGAGTCTTATCTTCTTTTGTGAACTTGAATTGTTATGTACCTTCTGTTATCATAATCCAACGTATTTATGTTTGCTGTACTACCTTGACTTATGCTGCTATTATAGCCTAGTTTTTGCAAGCTTATTCTTTTATCGAGCTTGCTCATGGCATATGTATTATTGGGTGCACACAATGATACAATTGCCTAATCATAATCGGTGTATTAAGGTCTAGCTAACCTTAGTGCACTTGGTTCGCTCTTCGCATGACTACTTTACGTGGATTGAGATATATGGTAGTAGACGGATATACTTGCCCCTAGACATGTCTGACACATCGTATCGGTTACATAACTATATTGATACGAGCATGTAAATAGGAAATTACCAAAAATAGAATTTCAATCCACAACTGTCCTGACAACTCTCTTTTCGAATTCCTTAATCTCTTTGAACCTCGTACTTGTATTCTGTCACCTTCACCTTGAATTATTTATTACTGCTCTCCGTCTTCCCTTATTTCAGAAAGACGAAACCTCGTGCTGGTATAAGTTGACACTGATAGTACTAGATATACCCCATAAGGCTAATCACATGACTTAGTGACCCTCTTTTATAATTGATTAAGGGCATATCATAGGTAATATATTTGGTGTTAAAACTTTGAGGATTGAATAATATGATTAAATAATTTGAGGAATAGTTTTCCTAGATGTATAGCCTTAGGTGATAGATGGATAAATTTTAAAGTTCGGTAGATTGTGAACCCTCACCCAAAATTGGACCTACTTGGCTTAGGTAGTGAGACTAAGACTAGATTGAATCAAGTTAGAAATAGAACACGGTATTTTTATTTAATTTTGCAATATTGTATCACTTGGCGCACCTTACCGTGCTCCGATAATTAGAGCACTACACTAGTCACTGCCTTCCTACAAATTCCACACCCTTATCCTAGACGTGCCCATCATCCAATTCTCATCTTTGTGCAATTTTTCAATTGTTGGGCGCTTTTATGCAAAAGAGCATTTAGGTGTCCACACCATTGGACATGACACATGAAGAAACCTATTTTTCGCTCAGGTGGATTTTTTTATGATTTTTCGGGATGTGCAACGCGCAACATCGCCCACCCCTTTAAACTAGCCTTGCATTTTAAACAATGCAAATCTAATACCACCCTTGACTTTCTATCGTAGCTTAATTTTAATTTCGAGGACAAATTTTTTATAAGTTGGGTATAATGTAAAACTCCTAATCCTAAAAATCGTGTTAAGCTATTTTTTTTATTAATTATTAATTGAATTATAGTAATTAGTGGCTAATTAGGAGAAATAGATTTTTATAAATTTTTATTTTAGGTGTTGGTGCACTTAGGGGATTTATGGGACCATCAGAAATTTTTCGGAATTTATTTCATGTAGGAGACCCTTTGGACAGTTGCTAGCTTAATGGTGTGCACAAATATATATTTTTAGAATTTTTCTATGTATTTATATATATATATGTGCATTTAGGGAATTTATGGAGCAATTATAATTTTTTTCGAATTTATTTCATGTAGGAGATCCCTTGAGTAGTTGCTAGCTTAATAGTGTGCATTATTAATCTAGAATTTTTCTATATATATATATATATATATATATATATATATAATTAGAAAATATTATAAAAAGGAAAAGAAAAGAAAAGAAAATAATATTATTAATAAATAACAAACCTATTAATAACAGCAAACCAAACTATACAACTACTCCTTTTCCTAGCAATCCCATGCAAGACCACCCCTTTTTGCTAGAAAACACAGCAGCATAAGCAAAACGGGACCCCCCCTTTGTTAGCAAGCTGTGTGAGCCCCTTAGCAAACCGAATGCTAACCGAACCCGCCCCCTCTTCTCTTCCTTATATATATATATATATTTGTTTCAATAAAAACCCTAAACCTAAAACATCCAGACCCTCCCTCTTCCCATCTAGACCTAGAGAGCGCCGCCACCGCAGCCAGAGAACCCCGTCAGGCCGTCCAAACAGATCCCGACGACCGCGATCCCGCGTACTGCAGATTCCCACAGCGAGGTACCTGCGTTCCGGAGTTGTTTTCCATCGACTCGCTCAACTAAACGCCGTCCCGTCTTCACCTGTATGCTCACCCCTTAACCCTCTTTCATATCTGTGTGTTAGCAGACCTCGAACAACGCATAACCCTAGGCGAAAATAGCGCCAAAGTTGGCGAAAACAGACCGAATTCTTGGATCGCAGAAAACTGCGGTGACCAACCATGTTTCGGAGTTCGTATCTCCCACCACAGAGATCTGAATTCGATGATTCTTTTTGGTATGCATAGAAAACTTGACCTAGTTTAATTTCTGTTAAATAACCCTAGATTATTAACTGTTGTGGACAGAATTAAATTCGTCACAAAATCCCGCGAATCTACTTTTCTAAATTTTTAAAAGTTATAAAACGGAGCGCGTCCCGTCAAACGGGACCGTCCCGCCGTGTACCAAGTGTACCGAATGGTGCAAGCAGCGTAACCGGACACGTAAAAATTCACAAAGACTGATTCGGACGCGTGTGCGCGCCAGAATCAGCCCGTATCCGCGGACACACCCCATGTCACAATTTTTGTGGATGTCGCGCGCATTTTGTGCACGCTCGTCAGATTACGACGAAACTTGCTCCACTGGACTCGTGGTAATATGCTGGTCCTGTGACCCAATTTTCACGCAATTCTGAGATGGTTGACCAAATCGCCAATTGGCGGGCCCCACAGTTGACTTTTTGGACGAAATTGTGTTCGGCTCATCGGAATTCATATTTGGACATACTGTTGGATTCGTATTGACATTTAGTGTTGTTTGACCTATAGTTTATCCCATTTAGAGACTGTTACCCTTGGCACGCTTTTTGGTGCAAAGTGGACCACACGTGGACCCCACTTTTACCCGAAATTACCGTTTTGCCCCTGTGTCCAAATTGGACGAAAGGAAATTATTTTTTAGCTATTTTGCTTATTCTGGGAACGTTAGTGATGTTTATTTCAGCATCCGGGGGCATTTGTTCTGCGGCCATAGCTTCTAATCCTGTGTGTTTGACTTCGGAACGTTACACTTTACAACTTTCTTGCCAAGCAAGATACCTTGCCAATTTGCTTACAGTAATTTGCATGCTTAGTATATTTTTGTATATTTATTGTATTTTTGTATATTTTTTGCATGTGTAGTTTTCTTTCAGTCATTATTATGTATTAGATATGTTGACACACACATGGCACTTAGTATCATCGAGGACAATCATTAGGCGTATGGGCTTTTAACCACTCTGGTAAACCGTAGTAACTAGCACGCACTATGGTGGTCGTGTCCGATGGTCGCTACCCCCGAGGTATGTCGATTGATGGAGTCCGAGGGTCGCTACCCCAGAGGTATGTCGGCTGATGATGTCCACTGACGAGCGTATGAGTTGTGAGGATTAGATCGAGTAGCATACCCTTGCCCATACGTCAAAAAGTTACCCTCATTTGCATTCATATAGATTGTCTTGTACAGCGTACTTATATATTTTCAAACAATATGCATGTTTACTGTATTCAAATTGGCTTGCTTCTATGTATCTTGTTACGTCCCTCTGAGGACCTGGTCCCTTTCCAGGTGTATTTATTCTTGAGTATTTGCAGGAGCGTAGATTTGGATGGTTACATATGTTTCGAGGATGTCTTCTCTCCGAGCCCATGATTGTTAGCTGGTATTCCTATATTGTGTTTATTGTGTTATACTTTTTCATTCGAGTTGGTAGTAGATTTGTTTCCATCCAACCATCATTCTTAGATACTTACATTGAGATCTAGTTTCATAGATATTGGTTATTTATTTATATTTGATTTTCGTGGATGAGATTTAGATTATACCCTATGACTTGTGACATATGTTTATACCACTTGTGGATTGATTTTCATATTACAGCGTACGTGTGAATTTTGGTTTCCATATATTGGAGTTGCCATATCCATGCGGCTGGCATGCTTACGTGTTCCTAGTCCTACGTATTTTGGGACTGGGACGTGACAATAATTTAGTCCCATATCGCGTAGTAAGTAGGATCAAGATGTGTAGATAATTGAGATTGGTTAAGTACTTATATGTGAATTCTCTTTTAAGGCATATAAGCTCAATCTAATATCACATCCCATGGGCCAACTCAAGTTCGGGTCACACTACGTTCCCAACAAGTGGTATCAGTGCTCTCATGTTCTAGAGAGAAAATGTACAACCATGTCTACCAAACAGATGAACACATGAATGGTCACCTCACAGGGGGAACTAAGCTATTTGGAAGCTAAGGATAGAGGATCTACTCTGGTGCAAGAATTTGTATGGTCTGTTGGAGGACGATATCACTAAGCCAACGGATAAATCTACTGATAACTGAAAATGATTGGATCAGAAGGCCATTGGATTCATCCGCCAATGGCTAGACAATTCGGTATTTTATCACGTGTCCATGGAGAGTTCGACAAAAGCATTATGGGAGAAGCTATATTCATTGTACAAACATAAGATAGCTATGAACAAGGCATTTCTTATTTACCAACTTGTCAGCTCAAAGTATATAGAGGGTGCCTCGGTGGCACAACATCTGAACATAGTTGAAGTATCATCAATCAGAGGTCTGCGATGAAAATGGTGATTGAAGATGAGCTTCAGCCCTACTGCTTTTGAGTTCTCTGTCAGAAAGTTGGGAGACGTTGGTGGTGTCTGTGAGCAACTCCGTACTTGATGGAGTTGTCACAATAGAGGCAGTCAAAAATAGTTTATTAAACGAGGAGATCCGACATAAATAGATAAAATCGTCGCAGGAGTTCGCTTTGGTTGCTTCTTACGAGAAGAAAAAACTTAGGTCGCAAGCGAGGTCAGGGATAGTTCTCAGGATCTTGCTAGTGTAGACCGCAAGGATGGTTGCTATCACCGTGGCGTAGAAGGTCATTAAAAGGAATGGCATTAAGCTAAAAAATAAGAAATCCAAAGGCAAGGATGATCAATATATTTCACAGCTATAAGAGATCTCATCATTGCAACAATCAACGTAGAGGAACCTTGTAACATATCGCATGACAGTGATTAGGTCTTGGATACAAGAGCATCGTATCACACCACTCCATAAAGGAGGATCTTTATGTCATACTTAGGCGGCATGTTTGGACGTGTGAAGATGTGCGACAAGGAGACGACTGCAGTTATGGGAATCAGTGATGTGCACTTGACAACGAAGCTTGGTGAGAAGCTCGTTCTCAAGGGGGTCCATCATATACCAAGTTAGCACTACAATTTAATTTTGGTAAGAAAATCGGCAAATGATGGATGTCGTAGTATGTTTGACAACAAATATTGGATGCTTACGAAGGGTTCTCAACTACTGGCTCGAGTAGATATATGTTATGGTATGTACAAACTTAAGACATTGAGATGTACAAACATGCCACAGATATCGGATACATGCTCGAGGGATATTCGATAAGAGTTTATGGATCGTCGAAAACTTACTGAGGAGGGTCTTGGAGATGATTTGAGGGATACGAAGGATTTAGTTCATCGAGACAAAGCGAAGCGATGAATAAAGATAACCAAAGATTAAGGGTCAGTCAGTCAGTCCCATGATAGCTGGTCGGTCTCCAGTGGGGGTTGTTCCACAGAACAAATTTTGGTGACAGGTAGTTTGCCAAAATCCAATGGAGCGACATTGGTTTCAACAGTTCGAAGCCAGGGATAAGATCAAGATGTGAAGTAAACTCAATCCGAGGTGGCTGTATCTCCATTTACACAGTTTTATGGAAGCTGTGGATCATCGACGGTATACACAATGCATAATATTCTGCTTGAGGATGTATGCGGATGAGGGAGCTTCAATATTGGGCACGAAGGTGTCCAGGTTCAAGAGCTTAAATCTTGAGGGAACCTTACTGTCCACTTGGTTGGGCCAGCCAATGGTAAAGAAGCTCGGTGGAACGGGGGAACGTTCCGGTGGAAGACAGAATTTGGGGACAGGCAGCCAAAATTTATGGTGAAGCTAATCGTTATGGACTTCGGTCTTGGCCGAGTTATTGGTATCGGCAGGATTCTAGTTGTATAGGAGGTGTTATGCATGGAACAATACATCGACGTGGTGGTCGAGAAGCTGGAGACGAAGGAAGATACAAAATATTCCGGAGGATCAGAGATCAATAACGAGGGAGAGCAGGAACTCTGTCGCGGGACAACATACATGGAGTCCATTTGAGGAGCCATGGGTCAACACCCCTCATCAGTCTAGAGGAGAGGAGTATGTTGGATCCGATCTGGATTTTAGGAACATAATATTACCGGTGCATGCCCCCAAATCAGTTTCAATATTCGTGTAATCAAATTTGGATGGTCATGATTAGTACTGGGCTATTTTAGTGACTTTCTATGCCCTAAATTAGGTTTTCTCAACATATATATATATATATATATATATATATATATATATATATATATATATTGAGGGTGGTTGGAATAAAAAGTAAATACGGGAGATCCAGGGTGCCAGTCTACATAAATTTAAGAGAAAGTTCGTACTTTGTCTTATGGCTCGCCATTCGAGACAGTTGGAAGAGGAGATATATTCTTGGAGTCGTCTTATATAGGACCTTGATGGCAACTCTAGAAGGGGTGAATAGAGTACAGCAGAATAATCTATCAAATTAAAAATTAATGCGTAGTAAAGGCAGTTGCCAACTAATAATAATAATGCAGATACGTAAAGGAGTAAGGGTAAGAGAACGCAAACATCGATATTTTATCCTAGTTTTTCTCTAAGAGGGCTAGTCTAGGCCCGAGAACTCTTTCTCGGAGTTTTATCCACTATAATCACCAATAGAGAATCACAAGCTTTGATCCGAAGGCTTACAGACTTATTACAACATCGAGCTTTGATCTAAAGGCTCGAAGGACTTCACACGTGCGTTTGATGCGAATGGCATGCCGACTTTAAACAAAAGAGAAAACTTATTGAGTCAAGCTCTTACAACTCTGATAGACTTCTAACCGTGATTGTATTTGGCACTAAAAGGCTGTGGAGTTGATCTTGGAGATGGAAAATGTTAAGCTCAAGGGTTTACTCACTGATAGGATAGAATGATTGAGAATGGTTAAGTGAGTAAGAATAGAAAAATCCAACTCTATTTGTAGGGTATTCTCAAACTGAGTTTGGCCAAAAATCGGTATGGAATATTCAAAATTTTGAACGTTGGAGCCACAAAATCAGGGATACTACAACTGGCATATTTCTGAAATAGCCTGACCGAGTTTGACCAGAATTCGGTCCGAGTTTGGTTTGCCTATTTTAGACTGGCCCAAGCTTTGGTTCAGGTTTATTTTGGTCTGATTTTGGGTAGCTAGGTTTCAGGCTTATTTGAGTGGACTTGAGTATTTCTAGTTGCCAAGTACGACTCGATGTACATAGGTCCTACTCTCAATAAATATTAAATTAAATATGATGAAGATAAAACCAAGAGCATTTGATGACGCCAAACTTTAAAACATCTGCTGACTTGAAGATGCTTTTTTCTTTGACGACAATTGTCTAAAGATAACCAGATTTGGGAATATGAATATCTTTTGGGGGCTTCGTCCCCAAAGCCCCACGAGGGGCGCTGCCCCTCGACCCCTAGCAGAACCCCGAGTGCGAGACTCCGGATAAGTTGTAGGCGGTTCAGAGAAATTATCTGGTATAATGCCGTCTTTGGCTCATCGTTATTTCTTCATAGCAGATATCCATGCTGATCTTGCTTATTACTATCTGCAAGTGCATGTTAGATGAACAAAAAAATATACAGAAGCAACTATTACAATATTAATGCATATCTGGACAATGCTGAGTTTAAGTAGAAGATACTATAGTGATTGATCGATTGTCATGATGCTAAACTTAATCGATTAGCCATATTAAAAAACTCAACTTAAATATTGGGCCAACATCTTCTTCGTTCAGAAAGATTACTACGGGATGGGGTTTGATGGTGGTTCATTATTTTCAAGTGGGTTGGCATCGCTTTCGCGTTCGTGTTTGTGGACAACTTAGATTTGGGTCACACCGCGTTCCCAACACTTCCAAGCTTTGGTGATCAAACATACCTAAAGGAGTATGGATTAGGACCTGACATTGTTGTTGATGACGAGGAGATCCTACCAGGAGTACATCTAATTTGGGTAGGGCTCCGGTTTGAATTCATCCATCTTGCTTCAGAGATTGAGTCTAGTTATCTTACTTTCCGCTTTATTACATGTTTCTTTTAGTAGTGGATTTGTCTCCACTTGCTCAATTTGATTACTGTTATTTAGATATGTATATTTCTATACGTTGCCTATTTCATAATTATATTTAGACTAGTTTCTTATTTCATATATGTGGATGAGATTAGATTTATGTCTATGACTTATTAATATACATCGTGGACTGGAGTTTACTTGTAGACTTACAGAATATATACTATTCAGGGATCCACTAGATTGGAAATCTTCGAATACGTATAAATTGGTCATTTCCATGTACCATGTTTTTTAGAATGGGGCATGACACCCCTCCTTCCACTTGAGCTCGGAGGGAATGACTAAGAGGAATGCTTCTTATGATCTTCTAATGGATCCACCCCTAACAACTCGCCTTATTTGTTTCGCGTCTAGATATAAGTTCCATCTTTTTCTTCAGTGATTTGCCCAAACGATCTGTAAGAAGAATTCGAGATTTATAAGGCTATCCTCGCCCGTAACCAGAAAGGAATAATTTCAGTAAAGAAATGGCTAGAGAAAGCACAACTTTTCTTACCATTTAGGAGGACTATTAGTATGAAGCGAGGGTAGAAGTGCTTGGCACCTAAATATCTTTTCAAAAATCCTAGAGGAACTCATGAGCTCTTAATACTTATAACTCCCCATTAATAATCGCTGAATTACATACATCTCATCTTTTGATTGCAAAAACAAAGTGAAGGACCTAAATAGAAAAATATGTACACGTGTCATAATGTGATTGTAAGTTCTTATTATAAGGTACTATTTGAGTTTATGTAGTCGACTCATGTCTTTATTATTAGATTGTCATCAAATATTTTATTGTGCTTGAAACTCAAACCATTTTTATTACAAGTTTGCCCTTAGGTTTCTCTCAAAATTTACCCTTTTATAGTAACTTTCTCCTATTTGTTAGGCTGTTGGTGGGCCCGTTCTTTCTTGTGTCCAATGTTTAAGTTGAGTTTTTGAATATGGCTAATCGATTAAGTTTAACATTATGATAATCGTGCAATCACTATATTAACTTGTAACTTCTACTTAAACAAAGCATTGTTCATATCTGATCTTATATGTTATCATATTTGCTTCTGTATATTGCTTTGTTTGTCTAACTGTCACGCCCCGGTTCCAAAGATAAGGAACCAAGTCACGTGGCAATGGCCAGCAGCGCACTTCTGCGGGCATCCCAATCTAATGGGCCCGTCGGAGTGCACCTAAGCTTTAAAGCACAATGAATAACCCATAAAATAACACATAAATAGTCAATCTAAATATCATCCACATGCAACAAATATAAGAGCACATAGAGGTAATCACAACAACTAATGTGCAAAAAGAAAAAGTCCCGAGATAATGTATCAAGTACAAATACTAGAGTAGTCACACGGGAACAAACCCGCTAGTACAAAAATACTGGAATGAAAGTAAGCAATAAGATAACTTGGAACGGCATCAGGTAACTAGATAGTAATACCGTCCCAAGGAAAGAGTCACTACCAGTGATCAAGCAAAGTCCTCTGGAATGACCTCATCCTCGGCAGTGGGTCCTGCTGCTGGATACGTACCCTGTAACACCCCGCAACCGCCCGGAGCGTTACGCGGAGTCGGATTAAATAAATCAAATGCTGGTTACATTTGAAATATTGGATTTTGGAAAGAATGATTGATTTAGTTGGTTTCAATGTGCAGATGGCTAGCGGGTTCGATGGAAATCAGGTGTTCGTTCAGAACAGTACTGAATAGCTGGATGGGAGCGATAATGCCGTCTTCCTTAATCCGATCGATCGGATGATTCGGAGAGCACGGCCTGCTCGCACGGTCATACCAGTTGAGTAGATCGCGCTTGCATCGGACCACGGGTTCAAGGGATTGGCCGTATCGGCAGGACAGGATGCCTAACGGGATTAATCATAGTGAGTGGGCTCTTTCCCTTCTCCTCTACTCCGTCATGCCTAATAATATAGAAAACTCGTAAAAGGCTTGAACACTTGGACTGAAATATTGAGAAACACTACACTGAGGCGTGCATAGAAGTGTACGTCGTTGGCTTGGTAAGATTGTGGCTTGAATGATTTATGCGTTGGATAGTTGGAGCGATAGTTGGATTATACATTTGAGGCAGTCGGTTGGATACTTGGGATTATGCTTGGACGGTTGCAATTATACAAGTTGGAATGATACATTGAGGCGAATGGGAATATCGAGAATTCGGACGAGCGAACGTGCATCCGTGCGCGAGTATCACTTGGTCGCTTTATCTTGCAAAGCGAGCATTTGTGGTTCGAAACCGAACAACTGCATCGGCGAGGGTGTTGTGCCGCTTGATGGGGCATCGTGCCACGAATGGGGCATTGTGCCACTGAAACGACATTGTGCCATGAGATTTCTTCGAGCATGGGTGTTGTACCAATTCGGACTCTGTGTTGAGAAGAGGCATTGTGCCTATGAAACAATTGATATTTTGGTGCATTGGGCTATATATTGAGGTCGAGATTTGGAATCCTTGGTTGGATATGTTGGAAGAATGGTTATAGATATTTGGTTGGATATCGGTTGAATGAGTCTAGGATCTCTTGGTGGGGTGGGAATGTTTCGATCCTCTCGTCATACCTACTGTGTCTGCATTATCACGGATAACCTGGGTGGCATAGGGTTTCGTTTCCTAGAACGGGATGAGGCACCGGGGCACCGGGACCGTTCCACCATGGAGGAAACAATGGGCATCGCGCGATTGGGCGCAGTGCTGGTAGTCCGATACCACCAGGCGGGAGTAGCTGCCCAACCCTGGATCGGGTAGGATTGCCCTATTGATCTTGGTCCGATTAATGTCCTTCATGGCTTTTAGCCAGTGACTTCATATAGTATATAAGTTGGCTTGCTTTTCTTTTGTTGGTTTGGCTTTCGTGTAGGCGCGACCACCTTGCCTCGGCAAGAGTGTGCACTCGAGATGGGAATATAAACTTTGGTTGAGGATGGATATTGAGGCGAGACTGATGGTTCGATATGTTATCGTGCAAGCGATGACATTGAGTAAGACGGGTCGGATATATATACATGCTTGTCGTTTGGTTTGAGATTGAAAGCTTGCATGCTTAAACTGCTTTACAGCTTTTCTTAACATGTCATTCATATGCCATGAAATAAATCTAGGATTCAACTAGAAAGATCACCATATAACTGTGTGCATTCACTATTTTACTTAGTGTTGACTTAGACGAGTGGGTTACCCCGCTCACCAGTACGGCTGTGTACTGACCCACGTTTGTGGGCATTATTTCAGGTACGCAGGCGTAGTGGCGCTGCTTGGATATACGGGACAAGATGTATAAACTGTAAGTACCTTTGTGGGCTAGAGAAAAGAGCAAGAGAATTTTATCGTCTCCGTGGCATCGCCTTTGTGGCATTGCCTTCGAGGCATTTCATTTGGACCCTATCGAGAGCTTCGCTGCGTATACTCTGATGTGTGCTTGGTACACAAATCAGCTTCTGCTGTAACTTGGTTGTTTCGATGATAACTTTGGTGTTTAACAACATCGCCTTGTACGAGCGCAACTCCAGGCTCGTACGGCATCACGTCCCGATGAGAACGATTGTCCCGCAGGAGAGCTGCAACGTGGTGATTTCACGTTCAGCGGGGACTATTGAGCTTGCGGGAGATTGGGGCGTGACAGATTAGTATCAGAGCCAGGTTCATTTCTTCGGACTTGGTCCTTCGCTTCATCACAAACTCTAAAATAGCTTTCGCGTGTCGTTTAGCTCTTGACTCTACTCGGTGCCGCATTGGATGTTTTATGCAATAAGTCTATATATTGCTGGTTGTGGCTGTATTTTATTCTTGGTTGCGTTGCCTTGGTTGATTTTTCGTAGGATCGCTTAGCCTCGTTAGGCGTGTTGCATTCGTGCAGCAAGTTAGTTGGCGTTGTTGCATTTGTGCAACAAGTTGTGGGCTTTCGTTGGGTTGGCTTGGCTTATCGTTCGGGGAGATTCTGATTGCCTCAATGGATCAGTTGGTTGGCTTACGAGATTTGGCTATGCGGCATATGGTGAGTAGAAACATTCGATGGGAATGGATCGTTGCACGAGTTGTTCGTCTAGCGATTGTGTTGGATAGAAGTTAGAATTTTGGCTGTGGCGCATCGGTTGGGCATGTTTGAGTTTGGCTCAGGAATATCAGAATAGTTGGCACGAGTTGCTCGTATAACAAATGTGTGAAACCATTGAGTATTGGGTTGGAATACTTGGAAAAGATCGTTGCACGAGTTGCTCGTGTAGCGAAAGTAGCAATCGGTTTGAGAATAGCTGGAAGTATTAAGAATGGGATATGGCACAAGTTGCATAGCGAGATTTATGAAAATAATTGGATAATTCAAGCATTGCCTAAGTTTTGTGTCAAACTCGAATTGGGAAAGGCATGATCACACATAAGGGATGGTTTGAACGGATCTTGGATCTGTGCAGGAAATCGTAATGCGAGTAGCGACTCGATTCAGAGTGGTATATGGGATACCACATTGTGAGCAAGGCATTGGAATACTTAAGTTGGACATCAAATAGAAATTGCCTGAACGGACTCGGATATTTGGGAATACAAGTTGGTTGGTGTACGTCGGCTGAGTTGGAAAGAATAAAAATGAAGTAAAGCGAATATTGAGTTGAGCATATCGAGAACGGACTGATGCAAATGAAAGCATCGTTAGGCTTAAGAGATGGACGAGATCGGAATGAACAACTGGGTTACGCTTGAACGAGCGATGGGTGAATCGAATGATAGCGAGCACGGACTACGATTTTGGACAACACATTTGAGATGTTGGTTGAGCAACGAAACACGAACTTGGCTTGGAGGGACAATGCGATGGATTCACACAAACTTGAAAGATTTTGGATATTGTTGTTCAAGAAGTCGACTCAGGTTTGGCGAAAATAGAATTTGGGCAAGATGGTGCAACAATGGTAGACGGATTCTCTGGAAGACGTGGACGAATTGTGGCAACAACGGAAGGCAAAGATTATGGCGGATTGACTTTTAAAGATATCTAAACGTGGGAGCAACGTCGGAACGAATTACTGTGCTGCTCGAGTAAGTTGGATGTGCATTGTGGAACGTGGTAATTCAGAAATTTGATGGATTCAGGGCAGAAAGACGGATTGATGGAAGACGGTTTCAACGAGCGTGGTTCTCGGATTCGGAAACTTCGCTCGGATGAATGGTTAGGATTTTGATTCGGATTTGCAGATGAGATATAGCATGGTTTATAGTAACTGTCCATCGTGATGATTACAATTATCGAGCGTAGCTTCGGGACAGCTGACCCTAGCGACTTGTCCGCTGAATCGGATATGAATATGGTAGACCCATAGAACGACCCTTGAGGCAGCGTATTTGGGAATGCGTCGAGGGCAGATGCAAGACTGAGTGTTGGATTTAAGAGACCCTTGGGATAGTCTTCAGCTGAAGATGCAGCCGGAAGATCGAAGCGATGGTGGAAGTAGCCTAGTCAACTGATGAGATTCAGAGTCACAGATTTATATCGATGGCATCGCCTCTGACTCATCGTGCCCTGGAAAGGAATAGCATTCATATGAATTGACGACTATGAAACTAGCTCGTGAAGTTAAAGCAGCGGCTCGTTCAGATCAAAACTTTGCGAATACTTGAAGGGACAGATTTGCCTCAGATTTACAAGATGTCTCGGAACTTAGTCTGGGAAGCGTGCTCGTTCCGAAGGCAAAGGTGATATTCTATGCTTCGAGGCAGTGGAAGCAGTGCGAAGAACTATTCCATGCGCAACCTAGGAATTGTGGCAAGTGTGTCCACGTTGAAATCGTGGCGACACTATCCCTTTGGCGTGGCGGCGAGATCTTCGTGGATCACACGAACCTCGATATAGTTGTTCACCCAGCGAGGTATTGAGATGGCAAGAAATGTGTTGGACTGAAATGATCTAAGCAAAGTTGATATTTGGGTAAGTCGTATAGCTGGGGTAGATCAGTTGAGATGATCGTTCGGTGCACGAGATATATTTTGAGATATTGCTAGTACGGAATTCTGAAATAGTTGGAATGGAAATCGTGATTTGGTTCAATTGGGAGCAAAGCAAATGGACGCCTCGAATAAAAAGATACCCTTGTAACTTGTTCAAATTTGCTATCGCAAAGCTCGGCTGAAATGCATGTATTTCAGGGACGCCTTAAATATGTGCACGATCCAAAACTAAGCGATACGAAGAATTCGTATTGAGCTGCAAGGAAGATGTGAGAATTCGTGAAATTTGTACGAACGTTCAGCAGAACGAGATACGGAGTCAGAATCGTGAATATGTGTGTTGCATAGAGCAGATCCATGGAATTGGATTGTGGCATGTGATAGGAATGAGTACCAGGACGGTTCGTGGATGAACCTGATTCTAAGTGGTATATTATGTAACGCCACGCAACCGCTCGGAGCGTTACGCGGAGTCGGATTGAATAAATCAAATGCTGGTTACATTTGAAATGTTGGATTTTGGGAAGAATGATTGATTTAGTTGGTTTTAATGTGCAGATGGCTAACGGGTTCGATGGAAATCAGGTGTTCGTTCAGAACAGTACTGAATAGCTGGATTGGAGCGATAATGCCGTCTTTCTTAATCCGATCGGTCAGATGATTCGGAGAGCACGGCCTGCTCGCACGGTCATACCAGTTGAGTAGATCGCGCTTGCATCGGACCACGGGTTCAAGGGATTGGCCATATCGGCAGGACAGGATGCCTAACGGGATTAATCATAGTGAGTGGGCTCTTTCCCTTCTCCTCTACTCCTTCATGCCTAATAATATGGAAAACACGTAAAAGGCTTGAACACTTGGGCTGAAATATTGAGAAACACTACACTGAGGCGTGCATAGAAGTGTACGTCGTTGGCTTGGTAGGATTGTAGCTTGAATGATTTACGCGTTGGATAGTTGGAGCGATAGTTGGATTATACATTTGAGGCAGTCGGTTGGATACTTGGGATTATACTTGGACGGTTGGAATTATACAAGTTGGAATGATACATTGAGGCGAATGGGAATATCGGGAATTCGGGCGAGCGAACGTGCATCCGTGCGCGAGTATCACTTGGTCGCTTTGTCTTGCAAAGCGAGCAGTTGTGTTTCAAAATCGAACAACTGCATCGGCGAGGGTGTTGTGCCGCTTGATGGGGCATCGTGCCACGAATGGGGCATTGTGCCACTGAAACGATATTGTGCCATAAGATTTTTTCGAGCATGGGTGTTGCACCAATTCGGACTCTGTGTTAAGAAGATGCATTGTGCCTATGAAACAATTGATATTTTGGTGCATTGGGCTATATATTGAGGTCGAGATTTGGAATCCTTGGTTGGATATGTTGGAAGAATGGTTATGGATATTTGGTTGGATATCGGTTGAACGAGTCTAGGATCGCTTGGTGGGGCGAGAATATTTCGATCCTCTCGTCATACCTACTGTGTCTGCATTGTCACAGACAACCTGGGTGGCACAGGGTTTCATTTCCTAGAACGGGATGAGGCACCGGGGCACCGGGACCGTTCCACCATGGAGGAAATAATGGACATCGCACGATTGGGCACAGTGCTGGTAGTCCGATACCACCAGGCGGGAGTAGCTGCCCAACCCTGGATCGGGTAGGATTGCCCTATTGATCTTGGTCCGATCAATGTCCTTCATGGCTTTTATCCAGTGACTTCATATAGTATATAAGTTGGCTTGCTTTTCCTTTGTTTGTTTGGCTTTCGTGTAGGCGCGGCCACCTTGCCTCGGCAAGAGTGTGCACTCGAGATGGGAATATAAACTTTGGTTGAGGATGGATATTGAGGCAAGACTGATGGTTCGATATGTTATCGTGCAAGCGATGACATTGAGTAAGACGAGTCGGATATATATACATGCTTGTCGTTTGGTTTGAGATTGAATGCTTGCATGCTTAAACTGCTTTACAGCTTTCCTTAACATGTCATTCATATGCCATAAAATGAATCTAGGATTCAACTAGAAAGATCACCATATAACTGTGTGCATTCACTATTTTACTTAGTGTCGGCTTAGACGAGTGGGTTACCCCGCTCACCAGTACGGCTGTGTACTGACCCACGTTTGTGGGCATTATTTCAGGTACGCAGGCATAGTGGCGCTGCTTGGATATACGGGACAAAATTTATGAACTGTAAGTACCTTTGTGGGCTAGAGAAAAGAGCAAGAGAATTTCATCGTCTCCGTGGCATCGCCTTTGTGGCATTGCCTTCGGGGCATTTCATTTGGACCCTATCGAGAGCTTCGCTGCGTATACTCTGATGTGTGCTTGGTACACAAATCGGCTTCCGCTGTAACTTGGTTGTTTCGATGATAACTTTGGTGTTTAACAACATCGCCTTGTACGAGCGCAACTCCAGGCTCGTACGGCATCACGTCCCGATGAGAACGATTGTCCCGCGAGAGAGCTGCAATGTGGTGATTTCACGTTCAGCGGAGACTATTTAGCTTGCGGAAGATTGGGGCGTGACATACCCGGACCTTACTCCTCTGGGTAATCCTCGTCGCCTAAACCTGGAAGGAAACCAGATCCTCAGAGGGACGTAATAAGGTACAAAAATACAGCATGCCAAGTATAACAAAAAGTATAAGTGCAACGACAGGGTACTATATCATAACCAAACAAGTGTGACACAGTTTAAAGACAATGTTCGACACGTGGGCTGTCCAAAACAAAACTGTAGCTCCGGACACGAAAACACACGGGACGTACCGCAGCTCCGGGCAAGGAGTCACACGGGTGATACAACTACGCTAGATACAAGATCACTATTGATACAATACACACACACACACACACACACACACACACACACACACATATATATATATATATATATATATATATATATATATATAAGCGCGTGTAGAGGAGCCCAAACGTTTAGTAACTGTCTTCCCCATCCCAAGCGGTCAACGATGGTACGCTGAACCTGAACCTCTATCTAACAATCTCGACACACAGAAATAACTCAACAGACGCGACCCTAAGGTCGTCCCAGTCTCTGATCATGATGTCGGTATCAGGATACAGGAATCTGGCATGATCACAGTGTACGAGTGTGTCCTGGGGTGTCAATATACTAAGGTACGTACATCGAGGTATTATGAACATCTAACAATCATTCTAAGACGTTACGACGAACGTCTGCACCCGGTTGTGATCCGGACGCGAAGTATTGATCGTAAACAAAAATACGCGCACAAAGTACATAAAGAAACAATAAATATCTGAAATCTGAAATACAGGGTGGCAAGGTACACTTGCTTGCGTCCAGCTGCTGATGACGGGGATCCGGTACCACGTCCAAGTCCTCAGGTCCCGTAGTACCTAGAGATGAGATACAAACCCAAATCAAAATTTATCATACGGCAAACAGGGATGTGACACACATCTAAACATATGCTCAGTCTCAGCTACGACTCACAGGGACAAGATGCTAGGGGGATGACTATAGTTGACTATTGGTACGATACATCAAATCAACTAGTCATCTGTATCATATCATTAAACCATCCTCAAAACATAATTAATGATTATTAACCCTTCGTATCATAACATTGTTACCAAATCACAAGGTACTACTCTAATTTAACCATCTTTAAATTCCAGTCCCCAAATTACATATTAGTGGTTTTACTCTACACACTAGTCCGCAATCAACTACGTGTTACTCAGTGTTCATCAACGTTCAAAATATCAGAATCTTATTTCTCCATAATTTAATCCTCATTAATATATTTAGCATTTTTCCCACCATATAATATATCTAGGACATTTATTTAAAATCAAAACCTAAACCTCCATGAAAATCCTTTATCATTTTTATAATTTATTTGCAAACACTAAACCTAAACCTCCATCCAAAACATTTAAAATCATTTTAATTCATGTAAATAATGAACCCTAACCTACATTAATCCTAAAACACATTAAACCTCATCATCAACACAGCAATACACCAACAAGACATAAAAGCCCGAGTAAAATAACTCACATAACTATAAACAAGGAGAGGGGGAGTGATATACCTCGGCGAGGTGGCGTCGACCGGGGGTTGGCCGAAGAACAAGCTAGTCAGCAGGGTTGTGGTGGCTGCGGGGGTGCAATGGTGGTGGAGGTGATGGTGCAATGGTGGTGACCGGAGGGGGACCGGCAGGGTGTGTCACGCCCCGAGGCGTCCCCCGAGTCGTGACCGCCGTGCGGGCCTGGAGTTGCGCCCGCACAAGGCTTTAATGATTTGCATAGCAAGCACGTATTCAGAGTACGCAGATAAATTGAAACACAGATTTGAAACATAGAAAAGTTCTCTTTATTGATAATGAACATCTATTACAAACTCTTGAACGAGTTAGCTAATATGCCGAACGGCTTACAAGGGTTGACTCAAAATGAGATAGCAGTCCTGTACATTACATCCTTTTATAAACTCAAAACGATAAAGACCTCCAGGCTGGAGGATTGCTTTGCCACGGAGCTGCATTTGTGTATGAAGAGTTGCAGCTTCGGACTTCAAAAGGCTTCGAGGTGCGGTGAAGATGCGCTAACAGCTGGACTGGATCGGGAAGACGACTTCGGCTCCTCGCTCGGTTCGCCTTGGTGCGGAGAACCTGTTTCAACGAGGGTCAGCATATCGAAACATGCTGGTGAAGGCGAGCTAGCCTGACTATACCAATCAACACGTTGTTTAGTGAAGCATGCATATTTTTGTGGGTTTCTATCTTGCCTTAGTTCATTTACAAGTAGGCAGCATATAGAATTTTACTGAAATGAACGTGCCACCGTTCGGTGGATTTTACCTGACCGTCTGAATTACCTGCACAATACTTACCATGCCTTCCCTGAAACGAAGACACAAGTTAGTATGCAACAGGTTTAAATATACAGGGGATCACTGGCTGGATGCCATATTGGACCAATTTTAGTCGCTGACGAGGATGGTATGCAGCGAGAGCACGGGAGTGCTGCACGCCATTCCGTCCTTGCACAGGATGACTAAACAGGAGAGTTCCCGCCCGGATCGGATCGGTGCCAGTGCCCCAGCGACCGTCCGCAGGAACTAAGGGCCTTGTGCACAAGTTGTCCGTGATCAACATATACACTAAGTTAGCAGTTGAGGCAAATCAGGGCAATAACAGGCACGGGACAGTAACAGGAGGAGAACTACTTTGGCATAGTCTCCCTATCAGATTATTGCATTCAGGATGAGTTATGTTCATAGCATAATTTAAAGAAGAGCATACATTCTAACTTGTATTATGCATATGATAATATTTCCGAGCGAACACGCATGCAAGTAAGTAACCGTTCACAGTTTGATTGACAAGCAGTATTAACCAAGTCTATTCTCTTTTATCTTGGTTTCTTTTATTTTACTTGGTATCGTTTGATCGGGGCAACGGAGTGAAGCTGGAAGCAGAGCTAGCTAATCGGGTTGGTAGCCACTCACTTAGATTTTGGAAAGAAGAAGGAAAGAGGCGCTTCACGACTCCGCTCGCAAGCCGCCTACTGCTCGTTCACCTGCACACGAACAGCTCGATTAATACTTCTTCCTCTCTTTCCATTCTCGGAATAGAAGTGCAAGTCAATGAACGAAAACAATGAAAACCATCGAAACCGTTCAAGAAAAATAAGCAAATCCCAAAACTAACTCAAAGCACGAAAGCAACAAGCGACATCGAAAACCGAGGCAATAAAAGATAGCAGCGGAGGGGTCCCTCCTGACTCTGCCGCTAAGCCGATCCTTGGGGCGCAGTCCACTGAATATGGGAATCGATTCCGAAGAAACAAATCCATAACGAGGACGAGTTCTTAATTCAATCTATCCCGATCGAACGATACCGTCTTGTGTTTCTTAGCCGCGCTCTCCGCATCGGGAGAACGGGGCGCTACATCCTACCCAACCAATTGGAAGTTTCGTCCCGAAACTTAAGAATAGGGCCTACCGTTAGGGAGCATTATGTCGAGGGCGGCGATCCGGGACAGGACAAGCATCCACCCGATGGGTTGGATCACCACAACGGAGGCAATTCCCGAGTCGCTTTCGACAATCCTTAAACAGGTGCCCTGGCTTCCTACAGAAGTTACATGTTTGGTTGGGATTTGTCTTCTGCTTCCCGCCGTCATTGTGACGCTTTGCAGCATTGTTTCCTCCCTCGTTGCCTTGGCGTTTGTGATTGTAGGTATGCACAGCGCCGGTGGAAACGTGAGGATACTGCGGTTCGAGGGATAGGGCGTGATTCATGACTTCACGCATTGTTCCGTACTGATTATTGACTACGTGCGAATGGATGGCAGGACGGAGTCCACCTTCAAACCTTCTAGCTTGACTCGCTGTATCAGGTAAATAGGCCCTAGCAAATTTGGAGAGTCGGTTGAATTCGGCGGAGTACTCCTTAATTGTCATCCTGCCTTGCCTTAGTTGCACGAAGTCATTTTCCATTTGACGTTGTACTGGAGGCGGTATAAACTCCTCTTCGAACGCGGCACGAAAGGTCGTCCACGAGATCGCCTCCTCTCCGTGATCAAATTGGAGAGATCGTCGATGCACGTCCCACCAATCATGTGCGTTGAGGCGGAGCTGCAGTTGCGCACAGGCGACGCGCTTATCTTCGGGGACCTCTAGCAGAGTGAAGTGGTCTTCAATCTCGGCTAGCCAATCTAGAGCTACCACTGGGTCCTCAGTCCCGTTGAATGGGGTGTTGCAGACCTTCTTGAAATGGCCCAAGTTGAAGGCAGTCACGTCCCTCGGCCTTGGAATTTGAGGCGTCTCCACTTCAAGCACGGGCTGTTCCACCGGAGTCGCTGCTGTTGCGGCGGAATGGTTGGCAGCCAAAGTCTGAACAATTTGTTGCAGGGCATCGACCTGCTTCTGTTGGACTGAGAATCGGGTCTCTAGATTACTCTCGAGCTTAGCTTGGCAAGCATCGTCTCGTTGTCGTTGCGATTCTAACATTTGCATTACCCGCTCAAGCGGGTCGACTTGAGACATGCCTCTTTGGCTTCGAGAGCTTCCCGAATTGCCCGAACTGCTCTCTTGTGTTTCGATCGGTGGTTGCGCTGCAGATTGCGCTGGATCCATTCCTTCAAAAGAAGGTAAATTACATTAGGATCATAATGTATTATGGACTTATTGCATGAATGTATCTCATTTTGGCCTAGCAAGTTCAAGAGTTCGCACAGGAATTTTGATCGTTAAGGAACTTTTCCAGCACGAAGTCTAAGGAACTTTGAATCTGTGCTCTGATACCACTATGTCACGCCCCGAGGCGTCCCCTGAGTCGTGATCGCCGTGCGGGCCTGGAGTTGCGCCCGCACAAGGCTTTAATGATTTGCATAGCAAGCACGTATTCAGAGTACGCAGATAAATTGAAACACAGATTTGAAACATAGAAAAGTTCTCTTTATTGATAATGAACATCTATTACAAACTCTTGAACGAGTTAGCTAATATGCCGAACGGCTTACAAGGGTTGACTCAAAATGAGATAGCAGTCCTGTACATTACATCCTTTTATAAACTCAAAACGATAAAGACCTCCAGGCTGGAGGATCGCTTTGCCACGGAGCTGCATTTGTGTATGAAGAGTTGCAGCTTCGGACTTCAAAAGGCTTCGAGGCGCGGTGAAGATGCGCTAACAGCTGGACTGGATCGGGAAGACGACTTCGGCTCCTCGCTCGGTTCGCCTTGGTGCGGAGAACCTGTTTCAACGAGGGTCAGCATATCGAAACATGCTGGTGAAGGCGAGCTAGCCTGACTATACCAATCAACACGTTGTTTAGTGAAGCATGCATATTTTTGTGGGTTTCTATCTTGCCTTAGTTCATTTACAAGTAGGCAGCATATAGAATTTTACTGAAATGAACGTGCCACCGTTCGGTGGATTTTACCTGACCGTCTGAATTACCTGCACAATACTTACCATGCCTTCCCTGAAATGAAGACACAAGTTAGTATGCAACAAGTTTAAATATACAGGGGATCACTGGCTGGATGCCATATTGGACCAATTTTAGTCGCTGACGAGGATGGTATGCAGCGAGAGCACGGGAGTGCTGCACGCCATTCCGTCCTTGCACAGGATGACTAAACAGGAGAGTTCCCGCCCGGATTGGATCGGTGCCAGTGCCCCAGCGACCGTCCGCAGGAACTAAGGGCCTTGTGCACAAGTTGTCCGTGATCAACATATACACTAAGTTAGCAGTTGAGGCAAATCAGGGCAATAACACGCACGGGACAGTAACAGGAGGAGAGCTACTTTGGCATAGTCTCCCTATCAGATTATTGCATTCAGGATGAGTTATGTTCATAGCATAATTTAAAGAAGAGCATACATTCTAACTTGTATTATGCATATGATAATATTTCCGAGCGAACACGCATGCAAGTAAGTAACCGTTCACAGTTTGATTGACAAGCAGTATTAACCAAGTCTATTCTCTTTTATCTTGGTTTCTTTTATTTTACTTGGTATCGTTTGATCGGGGCAACGGAGTGAAGCTGGAAGCAGAGCTAGCTAATCGGGTTGGTAGCCACTCACTTAGATTTTGGAAAGAAGAAGGAAAGAGGCGCTTCACGACTCCGCTCGCAAGCCGCCTACTGCTCGTTCACCTGCACATGAACAGCTCGATTAATACTTCTTCCTCTCTTTCCATTCTCGGAATAGAAGTGCAAGTCAATGAACGAAAACAATGAAAACCATCGAAACCGTTCAAGGAAAACAAGCAAATCCCAAAACCAACTCAAAGCACGAAAGCAACAAGCGACATCGAAAACCGAGGCAATAAAAGATAGCAGCGGAGGGGTCCCTCCTGACTCTGCCGCTAAGCCGATCCTTGGGGCGCAGTCCACTGAATATGGGAATCGATTCCGAAGAAACAAATCCATAACGAGGACGAGTTCTTAATTCAATCTATCCCGATCGAACGATACCGTCTTGTGTTTCTTAGCCGCGCTCTCCGCATCGGGAGAACGGGGCGCTACAGGGTGGAGGAAGAGGTCGGGGTGTGAGCGGAGCTCCGGGGTGAAGCTGGAGGTTGGTTGAGAGGGTGGAGGAAGACTCGGCGGAGCGGCAGTGCCGGAGCCGCGGGGGCTCGACGCTGGATGTGGGTGATACTCGGCCGCCGGGATGGCAGTGCCGAGCTGCGGGGTGCAGAGGTAACCTCAGTAGGCCGGAACAGGCTTGGCCGGAGCTAGGCTGGCTGGTGGATGGCTCTTCGGGAAGCTGGCCGGAGAACACTATTCATGAAGAAAAAGATAGGAAGAAGAAGAAGGAAGAAATAAATAAATATGGAGGGTGGTGTTGGCTCGGTTTCCAATATGGAGGAGGGAGGAGAGAGAGAGAGGGGGATGGGGTTTCCTAGGTTTTTGGGGATTAGGGCCGGCATGGGGAAGAGGGAGGTGATGGTGACTTTTTATAGGGGGTTGTGTGATGAATGGAGGGTGGTGATGCACCCAATTTCAAATGAGTGGTGAGGATGTTACATGAAGGGAAGTGGTTTCTTCATGAAAAATAAGGGGAGGAAAAAGTTGACTTCGGTCAAAGAAGAGGTAGCCTCTCCATTTGGCCTTGGCCAATGAGGGTGTGCCACATGTTACAATATTTGCAATTTAGCCCCTTAAGTTTGGGTAAATGCACAAACACATAAAATAATAGAAAATTTTTGGGAGAATTTGTGTTTCATGTTTTGTAGGGTGAGGGAGTGTTGTGTGTTTGGTATGGACTTAATTAAATAGGCATTGGGATTAAATGAGGATTAAAATAGGATTAGTCAAAATTGGTATCCCCGATTTAATTAGAATAAAAGTGTCCCGCGCTTTTGAATTAAATGGGGGCACTTGGGGTCTAAATTTGGAAATTACACAAAAGTCAAAAATGATGTGGGCTTGGAGTCAGTCTTGGACCCTTTAGTTGGTCTGGCTCAACGGGTTAAGTTGATGTCTCAAAATTAAAGGTAACGACACAAGTGTCCGACACGGAATTTAAATATAGGGTTTTGGATACGGGAAGTTGTGCAATTAATTTAGGGCACAACGGATTTGATTTTTGAGTGACAGAAAAGTCAAGTGCCTAAATTGGCGGGTCAAGTCAAAAGTACAATAGTCTGTGGAAATTTATGGGCTGATGTTGGGCTCCGAATAATTCAACAATGGTATGGCGCGCCAAGGATTTAATTAATAAATAACAGACATATGCAACCCTACTCTAAACCTCAAACATCTGCTGCTAAACCAAAATTTTCCATCCTATACCAGACTATCTATAGAATTAATTGAGGGGGGTTACATCCTTCCCAACTTAGAAAAATTTTGTCCCCGAAATTAAAAGTAAAGCACGATAATAGCTAAGAGAATTTAAAAACAAGCTAGTAATCAAATGCGGTACGTAAATTCGTACCTTGCTCCTCAAATAAATAAGGGAAACGCTGTCGAATGGAATCCTCGCGCTCCCAGGTAGATTCGCCTGGCGAATGATGCTTCCATGCAACTCTGGCCAGTCGAATAGTCTGCACTCTCAAAGTCTTCTCACTGCGATCGGGGATCTCAACTGGCTGCTCTACGTATGATAGACTGGGCCCGACTGTAATCTCCGAATAATCAAGCATGTGGCTAGGGTCTGCCACATATCTCCTCAACTGTGATACGTGAAATACGTCATGCACTCCTTCTAATGATGGAGGCAATGCAAGACGATAAGCTACTTCGCCAACTCGTTCCAAGATGTCAAAAGGCCCGATGTACCTCGGACTCAGCTTGCCTCTGCCTCCGAATCTGATGGTACCCCGAGTAGGCAATATCCTCAAAAATATATGGTCACCTTCCTTGAACTCCAATGGTCTGCGGTACGCATCTGCCCAATGTTTTTGTCTGTCCTGTGCTGCTCGCAGGTGGCTCTAAATCTGCTTGACTTTCTCCACTGTCCGTGTCACCAACTCTGGACCAAGTATCTGACGCTCTCCCACATCACTCCAACATACTGGTGACTTACATTTCCTGTCGTACAGTGCCTCATAAGGTGCCATCTGTATGCTAGCCTGGTAACTGTTATTGTAGTAGAATTCCACCAAGTGTAGGTGGTCCTCCCAAGATCCTCCAAAATTAATCATGTACGCTCTCAACATATCCTCTAATATCTGTATCGTGTGCTCTAACTGGCCATCAGTCTGTGGATGATATACAGTGCTGAACTTGAGACGAGTTCCTAGGCTCTCCTGCATACTCCGCCAAAAATGTGACGTAAATCTGGAATAACGATCCGATACGATGCTGACAGGCACTTCATATAGTCGTACTATCTACCTCATATACATGTCAGCTAATATCTCCGTGGACTGCCCAACTCTGAAGGGCAAGAAATGTGCAGACTTGGCAAGTCTGTCTACTATAACCCAAACTGCATCCTTCCCGCTAGGGCTCCGCGGAAATCCTGTGACGAAGTCCATGGTAATGGTTCCCACTTCCACTTGGGGATGGAAAGCGGCTGCAATAGTCCTGCAGTCCTCTGATGTTCAGCCTTGACTTGCTGACAAACTAAACATCTCATCACAAATCTTGCAATCTCTCTCTTCATCCCATGCCACCAGAAATATTATCTCAAGTCTCGGTACATCTTCGTACCCCCGGGATGAATAGAATAAATTGAGCTATGAGCCTCGGTCATCAACTCTTGGCGTAGCTTGCCACTCGAAACGTATAGGCGATCTCCATACCTCGGTATTCCGTCTTCATGAATCCTGAGTCCCGTATGCATGCCTGCCTCTGTCCTCTCTCGTAGACGTTGAAACCTCGCATATGTAGGCAGGGCTGCCTTGATCCTCTCAATCAAAGTAGACTGAACCTCGAGACTGGCCATCTGTCCATCCCTGCCTGGCAATACAATCTCTATCCCAAGCTCCTGGAGATCCTCTAGCAATTGTCGCTGAGTCGTCAAAAAGTATGTCATAGGCTTCTTGCTTAAGGCATCTGCTACTATATTCGCCTTGCCAGGGTGGTACTGCAACTCAATGTCATAATCTGTCATCAACTCAAGCCAGCGCCTCTGCCTTATGTTGAGCTTCTTCTGCGTGTAGACATACTTCAGACTTTTATGATCTGTGTAAATCTTAACACGCTCACCATAAAGGTAGTGTCTCCATAGCTTTAGTGCAAATATTACTGCAGCTAGCTCCAAATCGTGCATCAGATAGTTCTTCTCATGAACTCTCAGCTGTCTCAATGCGTAGGCTATCACCTTGTCGTGTTGCATCAGTACACATCCTAATCCGCTCCCAGACGCATCACTGTATACTACAAATCCTCCTGATCCTGAAGGTAGTGTCAAAATTGGTGCTGATGTAAGACGCTTCTTCAGCTCATCGAAAGCCGCCTGACACTCGTCGGTCCAGATAAACTCCTTGCCTTTACGCGTCAGTCGCGTCATAGGCGCAGCTATCCTCGAGAAGTTTTTCATGAACCTCCGATAATATCTGGCAAGTTCGAGGAAACTTCTAATCTCTGTAACTGATGTAGGGGTAGGCCATGTCTCAACTGCAGCTATCTTCTCGGGGTCAACTGATAGTCCATCTCCGGTGATTATGTGTCCCAGAAATGGTACTCTATCCAAGCAGAACTCACATTTGCTGAGCTTGGCGTACAACCTCTCCTGTCTCAGCGTCTCTAACACGATCCTGAGATGTCTCTCATGCTCCTCCTGGCTCTTGGAATATACCAAGATATCGTCGATAAATACCATCACGAACTTATCTAAGTACTGGTGGAAGACATTGTTCATCAGACTCATAAATACTGCTGGCGCATTGGTTAAACCAAATGGCATGACTAAAAACTCATAGTGGCCATACTTCGTTCGAAAAGCCGTCTTCGGGATGTCCTCTCTCCGTACCTTGATCTGATGATAACCGGATCTGAGATCGATCTTCGAGAATACACATGCACCACTAAGCTGATCGAATAAATCATCGATGCGCGGCAGTGGATACTTGTTCTTTATCGTTACAGCATTTAGCACCCTGTAATCGATACACAAGTGTACCGTCCCGTCCTTCTTCGGTACAAATAGAATGGGTGCTCCCCATGGAGATATACTAGCCCGTATGAAACCCTTATCTAAGAGATCATCTACTTGGACTTTCAACTCAACCAACTCCTTCGGTTCTAGTCTGTAAACGGGAGAAGTAACTGGCTCGGCTCCGGAAGTCAACTCAATAGTGAACTCGATCTCTCTGTCAGGTGGCAGGCCTGGGAGATCCTCTAGAAACACATCCTCAAACTCTGATACAACGTGAGGTACATCGGTTCACCTTCTGCAATGTGTGTCGCTAGGGTAGGTTAGACACCATGCTCTCGGGCTCCCCGAAGAAACTCAAACTCTGGGTGATCTGGGGGTCTAAAGATGACACAACCACGATGGTAATCTAGCTTTGCGTGGTATTGGCTCAACCAATCCATGCCTAGGACAATGTCATAGTCCGGCATGGAGAAGACCAAAAATCGGGCACGCATCTCTCGCCCGCAGATAACTACTGAACATGATCTACAAGTGTCGCTAATAGGTACTATTCCACCTCCCGTAAGAATTCTCTTGATCTTCGGAAGGGGTGCGGTGGCTATTCTATGGGTAGCCACGAAACTAGTAGCTATAAAAGAGTGTGTGGCACCAGAATCAAATAGGACTAATGCTGGTAATGAAGCTACTAAGATAGTACCTGCGATCACTTCTTCGGCTGTCTCTGCCTCCTTTATAGTCATCGCATAGGCCTGACCATGTCTCAGTGCCGGTGTCCTCGGCTGCTGCTGTCTAGCCTGCTGGAAGCGATCTTCCTGTAGGGCCAAGGGTGGCCTCCTCTGATTTCCCCCTGGTGCTGGTGGTCGCTGTGCTCTAGCTCCTGCGTAAGGCGGCCTCGGTCCAGGAGGCTGCTGATAAGGCCTCGGTGCTGGCAAGGCTGGCCGATGAACTATCTGTACTGGAGCCCTCTGGTCTGGGCAATCTCGGACTGCATGCTGGTCCGACCCACATCTCAAACAAGCGCCCAGTCTCTGTCGACAGTCCCTCAATAAATGTCCCTTCTTGCTGCAGTAATAGCATGTGGGAATGACAGCTCCCTACTGGGGTGCCGCCCTCTGCTGTTGATGTACTAGAGGACGCTTCGCAGGTCCTCCCTGCGGGGCTCAAACTGCTGATGACGACGCACAGGAGCACTTCAGGCTGGCCTCCATCTTGTTGATGCGGTCCTGGCGTCGTGCTGCTAGTAATACCTCAGAGTAAGAGGTAGGGGCTATGGACCCAATAAACCTCTGGGTCTCGAAACTCAGGCCTTTATAGAACTTCTCGGCCTTCGCCTCCTTAGTAGGGATCAGGTACGGTGCAAACCTGCTCAGGCGGATGAACTCAGCATTGTATTCCTCTACAGTCATACTCCCCTGCCTGAGGTTCTGAAATCTATCCCGAAGCTCTGCTCGGGCAGTAGAGGGTATGTACATCTCCTGGAAGAGCCTAGAGAGCTCTTCCCACATGGCACGGTCTGATCCCAAATGCTGCTTCTCTGAAAGCTACCAGTGATGCGCGTTGCCAGTGAGTTGCATCCTGACGGCAGTCATCCATCGGTGTCGGGGGAGGTCGGTAGCCTCTAGCTGGTGCTGAATGCTGGTGAGCCAAGCGTGGACCTCTGTCGGCTCCTCTGTGCCAGCAAAAGGTTGTGGCATCATACGGCGGAAGTCTATGACAGACCCCCATCGTCGACTGGTGTGCTGGCGGTGACGCCTGCCCCAAGGCCGTCACGATACTCTCTCTCAGGGTCTCAGCCTGGCGCTGCTGGGCCTGTTGCTGGACGTGCTGCTAGGCCTGCATCATCGCATATACCATCTGGAACATCTGTGTCCCATCCATGGGTTGCCCTGCGGGGAATGGCATATAGGGCATCTGGGGTGGGAATGGTGGAGGTGGTGGTAGCTGCTGCTCCTCCTGACTCGGAATCCTCTGATCCTCAGGTCCTGCCTGATGCGGAGTCTGATGCCCGTCTGACGGCACCTCGGGCTGCCCCGATGAGTGTCCCATGGGAGCTGGAGTCAACAGAAGGACCTGCTCCAGTTACGGTTCCTCGGATGATCCTACGTCACGGGAAACATCGCCCGACTGCGCGATGCGTCCGCTGCAGAGATTCATAACTCTGAAAAGAAGTCATGACTGCGACCAGCGTTAAAAAAATAAACCAGATGCAATTTGGTAAAAGATATCGAGATAGAGGTATCATGTGAAGGATTCAAACTTATAGATGAGATTCCTAATATCTATTCCTAATTTGCAGGCTCGCTTGGCACAGTCAGGTGACCAAGACGATTTAAATTGGACCTGCATGGGCCACCAAAAAAATATTATCACGCCCTGGTTCCAAAGATAAGGAACCGAGTCACGTGGCAATGGCCAGCAGCGCACTTCGGCGGGCATCCTAATCTAATGTGCCCGTCGGAGTGCACCTAAGTTGTAAAGCACAATGAATAACCCATCAAATAACACATAAATAGTCAATCTAAATCTCATCCACAGACAACAAATATAAGAGCACATAGAGGTAATCACAATAACTAATGTGCAGAAAGGAAAAGTCCCGAGATAATGTATCAAGTACAAATACTAGAGTAGTCACACGGGAACAAACCCGCTAGTACAAAAATACTGGAATGAAAGTAAGCAATAAGATAACTTGGAACAGCATCAGGTAACTAGATAGTAATACCGTCCCAAGGAAAGAGTCACTACCAATGATCAGGCAAAGTCCTCTGGAATGACCTTGTCCTCGGCAGTGGGTCCTGCTGCTGGATATGTACCCGGACCGTACTCCTCTAGGTAATCCTAGTCGCCAAAACCTGGAAGGGAAGTAGGTCCTCAGAGGGACGTAACAAGGTACAAAAATACAGCATGCCAAGTATAACAGAAAGTACAAGTGCAACGACAGGGTACTCTATCATAACCAAACAAGTGTGACACAGTTTAAAGACAATGTTCGACGCGTGGGCTGTCCAAAATAAAACCGTAGCTCCGGACACGGAAATACACGAGACGTACCGCAGCTCCGGACAAGGAGTCACACGGGTGATACAACTACACTAGATACAAGATTACTACAGATACAATACACACATATATATATATATAAGCGCGTGCAGAGGAGCCCAAACATCTAGTAACTGTCTTCCCCATCCCAAGCGGTCAACGATGGTGCGCTGAACCTGAACCTCTATCTAACAGTCTCGACACACAGAAATAACTCAACAGACGCGACCCTAAGGTTGTCCCAGTCTCTGATCATGATGTCGGTATCAGGATACAGGAATCTGGCACGATCACAGTGTATGAGTGTGTCCTGAGGTGTCGATATACTCAGGTACGTACATCGAGGTATTATGAACATCTAACAATCATTCTAAGATGTTACGACGAACGTCTGTACCCGGTTGTGATCCGGACGCAAACTATCGATCATAAATAAAAATACGCGCACAATGTACATAAAGAAATAATAAATATCTGTAATCTGAAATATAGGGTGGCAAGGTACACTTGCCTACGTCCGACTGTTGATGACGGGGATCCGGTACCACGTTCAAGTCCTCAGGTCCTGTAGTACCTAGAGATGAGATACAAACCCAAATCAAAATCTATCACACGGCAAACAGGTATGTGATACACATCTAAACATATGCTCAGTCTCAGCTACGACTCACAAGGACAAGACGCTAGGGGGTTGACCACAGTTGACTATTGGTACGATACATCAAATCAACTAGTCATTTGTATCATATCATTAAACCATCCTCAAAACACAATTAATGATTATTAACCCTTCGTATCATAACATTGTTACCAAATCACAAGGTACTACTCTAATTTAACCATCTTTAAATTCCAGTCCCCAAATTACAGATTAGTGGATTTACTCTACACACTAGTCCACAATCAACCACGTGTTCCTTAGTGTTCATCAACGTTCAAAATATCATAATCTTATTTCTCCATAATTTAATCCTCATTAATATATATAGCATTTTTCCCACCATGTAATATATCCAGGACATTTATTTAAAATCAAAACCTAAACCTCCATGAAAATCCTTTATCATTTTTATAATTTATTTGCAAACACTAAACCTAAACCTCTATGCAAAACATTTAAAATCATTTTAATTCATGTAAATAATGAACCCTCCTACATTAACCCTAAAACACATTAAACCTCATCATCAACACAATAATACACCAACAAGACATAAAAACCCTAGTAAAATAACTCACATAACTATAAACAAGGAGAGGGGTAGTGATATACCTCGGTGAGGTGGCATCGACCGGGGGTTGGCCGGAGAACATCTGGTCAACAGGGTGGTGGTGGCTGCGGGGGTGCAATGGTGGTGGAGGTGATGGTGCAATGGTGGTGGAGGTGATGGTGCAATGGTGGTGACCGGAGGGGGATCGGCAGGGTGGAGGAAGAGGTCGGGGTGTGGGCGGAGCTCTGGGGTGAAGCTGGAGGTTGATCGAGAGGGTGGAGGAAGACTCGGCGGAGCGGCAGTACCGGAGCCACGGGGGCTCGACGCTGGATGCGGGTGATACTCGGCCGCCGGGGTGGCAGTGCCGAGCTGCGGGGTGCAGAGGTAACCTCAGTAGGTCGGAACAGGCTTGGCCGAAGCTAGGCTGGCCGGTGGATGGCTCGTCGGGAAGCTGGCCGGAGAATACTATTCATGAAGAAGAAGATAGGAAGAAGAAGAAGGAAGAAATAAATATGGAGGGTGGTGTTGGCTCGGTTTCCAATATGGAGGAGGAAGGAGAGAGAGAGGGGGATGGGGTTTCCTAGGTTTTTGGGGATTAAGTCCGGCATGGGGAAGAGGGAGGTGATGGTGACTTTTTATAGGGGGTTGTGTGATGAATGGAGGGTGGTGATGCACCCAATTTCAAATGAGTGGTGAGGATGTTACATGAAGGGAAGTGGTTTCTTCATGAAAAATAAGGGGAGGAAAAAGACTACGGTCAAAGAAGAGGTAGCCTCTCCTTTTGGCCTTGGCCAATGAGGGTGTGCCACATGTTGCAATATTTACAATTTAGCCCCTTAAATTTGGGTAATTGCACAAACACATGAAATGATAAAAAAAATTTGGAGAAATTTGTGTTTGATATTTTGTAGGGTGAGTGGGTGTTGTGTGTTTGGCATGGACTTTAATTAAATGGGCATTGGCATTAAATGGAGATTAAAATAGGATTAGTCAAAATTGGTATCCCTAATTTAATTAGAATAAAAGTGTCCCGCACTTTTGAATTAAATGGGGGCACTTGGGGTCTAAATTTGGAAATAACACAAGGTAAAAAATGGTGTGGGCTTGGAGTCAGTCTTAGACCCTTTAGTTGGTCTGGCTCAACGGGTTAAGTTGGTGTCTCAAAATTGAAGGTAACGACACAGGTGTCCGACACAGAATTTAAATATGGGATTTTGGATACGAGAAGTTGTGCAATTAATTTAGGGCACAACGTATTTGAGTTTTGAGTGACAGAAAAGTCAAGTGCCTAAATTGGCGGGTCAAGTCAAAAGTACAACAGTCTGTGAGAATTTATGGGCTGATGTTGGGCTCCGAATAATTCAACAATGGTAGGGCACGCCAAAGGTTTAATTAATAAATAACAGACATATGCAACCCTACTCTAAACCTCAAACATCTGCTGCTAAACCAAAATTTTCTATACCAGACTATCTATAGAATTAATTGAGGGAGTTTACACTAACATGTATTTGCAGAAAATAAATGGATATATGTAGTGAAGAAAAGATGATGAGCCAGAGACGGCGTTATACCAGAAAATTTAGTCCAACCGCCTACGACTTATCCGGAGCCTCGCACTCGGGGGTTCCGATGTCCGGTCAACGGACGGGGGTCGAGGGGGAAGCGCCCCTCGTGGGTGTTCGGGGGTGAAGCCCCTGAAAGGTTGTAAACTCCCTCACCCAAAATTAGACATACTTGGCTTAGAAAAAGAAACTGGGGCTAGTTTGAACCCAAATAGAAATAGAACACGGTATTTATTTTAATTATACAATAATTATATCAGTTAGCGCACATTAACGTTGCTTCGATAATTGGAGCACTACACTAGCCTTTACTTTCCTACAAATTTCACACTCTTGCCCTAGACATGACCGCCTTCTATTCTGACCTTGGTGTAACTTATAATTATGCTCTCTTGTGTTATATTTTAGTCGCACAACATTTGTCGCAGACGTTTATATTTAATTCTAAATAAAATCAACTTTGTACCCTTGTGCGTTCCAATCGAAATTGGAGACACAATCTTGACCCATTTTGTGCAACCTAATTAATGATAATATTCTACACTGAATCCTCTATGTCCATGACACTTGTGTCCCACCTAAATTTATTCCCATGTACTTCTAATTAATTCAAGAATACCTTGCGCATTAATTTTAATTAAATTAATCCAATTTCCATCTTTGTGCAATTTTCCAATTATTGGGCACTTTTATGCAAAAATGTATTAAGATGTCCACACCATTGGACAATACATAAAGAAACCCATTTTTCCCTTCATATGAATTTTTTCATAATTTTTGGAATGTGCAATGGACAACATCGCACCCTCATTAACCCTATCCTTGCATTTTAAACAATGTAAATTATAGCCCTCCAAACCTCTCCATGTCAAACCAAGGCCCACTCCAAGAAAATGTTGACCAAAGCCCACATTCCTAGGTCAACAAAACCCTAGTTTCACATGTATAAATATAATTTTTTTCCTTACTTTTTTTCCTACTTCACAAAACCAAAACACAACACCCAAAACAATACCTAGCCGAAATACCCATCTCCCTTTACTGTTCACCTCCTCCTTCCTCACGATCGCCGGAGCAGTTCCCTCCTCCGGCCAGTCCGCCTGAGCTATTGCCATCCGCCTCCGCCTGAGAACGCCTGCACGCCGCACCACCTCTCCTCTCCTCCCTGATCTCTCCTCCCCCGACCTCATCTTATCAATTACCTCCTCGCGGGACTTCCCCATCACCACCACCATTAACACCGGCCTCCACAACTGCCCACCGTCTCCTCTCCACCGCCCTCGACGTCTACCCTCGCTGAACCCCGCTGCACATCGCTAACAGCCACCCAGGGCAACACCACCACACCACCATTGCCATCCGACCCCGCTCGACTCTCCTCCGGCCACTTCCCCGGCCATTCACCAATCATCTCCCTCAGCCTCCCTCGACTCCCCTCACCGCCGGAGCACACCACCACCTATACGACTTCCTTTTCCTCTGCCCTGTCAGCCACCTGAGCCACCCACTTCATCTTCTTCTCCGGCTTCCTCCGCTCACCCTGACTTCCTGACTACAATTGACTTACCCCGCCTCTACATTACCCATAACCCGTCGTTCTCCTTATCCCGACCTCCCTGCACACGACCACGACCCTACTGAACTTCACCGCCACCACCACTCCTCGCCTGAGCCGTCGGAGTCGACAATACGACCACACCATCACCACCTGAACTCTCCCTCGACCTCCTTCCTCCATGAGAACCTCCTCCCATCGACCTGAACCACCCATAACACCACCACATCTCCCTTCCCTGAACCTGAGCCTCCTCCTCCCTGCTCCCTGTCTTCCTCCTCCGCCTTGGCCGGACCTCCCCCTGGCCGGAGCAAATATCACCATCTCCAAATCATCATCATCATCATCATCATCATCATTATCTCCAAATCATTATCATTATCATTACCCCATCATCACCCCATCATCATCATTATTATCAACATCATTATCAATACCATAATCCCAGTCACCATCCACATCATCACCATCGTCCCAGTCACCATACACATCATCACCATCACCCCTATCAACACCCACATCATCACTATCATCCCAGTCACCCCCCACACCATCACCATCATCCCAATCACCATCCACATCATCACCATTATCATCATTTCCATCATTATTGCCATCATCATCTCCATTATAATAATCATCACATGATCACCCTAATTATTGATATAATCAACACCCTAACTATAATTATCATCATCCTCATCACCCTCGTCATCGTCGTCATCGTAAACCTGTCACCCTCGCCGAAGAAAACCTGTAGCAGTCACCCCGATTCCCTTGCCTGTGCACGCTGATCCGAGGATATTAGATTGTTCTATGCGACTTCCGGAGCAGGATATTGGGACTACATAGCTTTCTTGCCAGGCAAGTATACATTACCAAATTATTTATAGTATTTTGCATGCTTATTATATTTCTGTATATTCATTGCATGTGTAGTTTCTTTCAGTCATTACTATATATTAGATACGTTGACACACAATTGACATTTAGTATCATAGAGGATAATCAGTAGGCGTATGGGCTATAACCACTCTGGTAAACCGTAGTAACAAGCACGCACTATGGTAGTCGTGTCCGATGGTCGCTATCCCCGCGGTATGTCGATTGATGGTGTCACGATGGTCGCTACCCCCGCGGTATGTCGGCTGATGATGTTCCTGACGTGTGTGTGAGTTGTGAGATTATATATAGTAGCCTACCCTGCCCATACGTTGAAAAGTTGTCCTAATTTGCATTCAAATAGATTGTCTTGTACAGCGTACTTATATATTTTCAAACATTATGCATGTTCACTGTATTCAATTGGCTTGCTTCTATGTATCTTGTTATGTCCCTCTGAGGACCTGATCCCTTGCCATGTATAGACGACCATGAGTATCCGCAAGAGTACGGACCCGAACCTAACGCTTTACTTTCTGCCGAGGAGACCTTACCCACTGAGCATCATTGATTATCTCTAGCGATGGATCCCTTAGCTGACACTTTTATGTCATCACTTTATTTTATATTGGAGATTTTGCTCTTCTCTCTCATTTTAGTTTGATATAGTCATTGGTAGTGGATTTGTCTCCACCCGACTATCATTTATGGATTATTCAGACTCATTATTCTAGTTTAGTTTTTTTTTTTTCTTTGACTTGTTGTGTGGATGAGATTAGTATTTTTGTGACTTGTGATAATATAGATACCACTTGTGAATTATTATTCATAATACAGCGTACGTGTGTATTATGGTATCCATATATTGGAGTTGCCATATACATACGGCTGGTATGCTTACGTGTACCTAGTCCTACGTATTTTGGGGCTGGGGCGTGACATATTTTTGTGGTGGCCTATGCAGGTCGAGAGCATATTGTCTCGGTTACGTTACTGTACCGAGCAAGCTGCACCTAGGATTAGAGTATAGGATCTCATCCACAATTGACTATAAATTATCTTCCTTCCTATCCGTTCTATCGTATCCTGCTTGATTCATGTGCTTCCCTAATAGTTCCTAGAGTATAGCCTCTGCTATAATATAGGAATCCCATGTTGTTAGAATGATAATTAGGGTAATCCTACCAAGAATATAACTAGTGTATTGACACATCACTAAGTTATAATATCTAGTGAACCCTAGCATTCCTTATCTATAGATTGGTTTACCATTACCCCTTGATATATTTACGAAGACTTGAGAGTAGTATAGACACTACTAGAGTTAATTAGAAATTTAACCATATTGTTTGACCCTAGTATTGAGGGACCACTAGAAATCCAAGGTTGAATATTAGGACCAAACCTAACTTTTATAGTGGGATAGTATTATAAAACTATACATTTAGATTATTGTCTTGATATTAGCAGACAGTACCCTAGGAAGCCAAGAGGAATAAAATAATACTTCCCTAGATCATACATCGAACACAGAGATTAGCAAACTACCTTCCCCTTAGAAAACTATGATATTATCTAGAGTCTTTCTATTTAAATTCAAATCTTGTTCCTCTGAAAACTTAGTGCTCGCTATTTGTGCGACGACTAATTATCTTCTTCTTTTCTCTTAACTCGTGCCACCTAACCCTTCCATTCTTAATATTAACCCTTTTGTTCTATGAGCACTATGGTTAAGACCTAAGATGACCATTACCTACGGAGTTTTATAATAGGATACCCCAATCAGTGCCAATATCTTTTCTCGTAAACCTTAACAGGAGTTTCTACTTTTCCTTAAGGCGGTACAGTATTAGTTAATTCTTTTAAGTTGGGTAGTATGTCTCATAACATAGTATCATATAGTCCTATTGACCCATTGATGAAGTATAATTGAATGACACAAACTATAGACTTGCATAAGAAGATAGTACTTATTCAGACAGTAGAACTTAGATGCCCATACCCCTATTTGGTCGACTAACAACTTAGACAAGGAGTTAGTATAACAACTGTAGAGACTGTAGAGTCTTACTTCTTGTGAACTTGAATTATTTTGCACCTTCTTTCATCATAATCCAGCGTATTTATATTTTCTAAACTACCTTAACTTATGCCGCTATTATAGCCTAGGTTTGCAAGCTTACTCTTCAATCGAGCTTGATCATGATATATGTATTATTGGGTATACACAATAACACATTTTAGAATTAGTGTATTACGGTCTGATCAACCATAGTACGCTTGGTTCGCCCCTCGCATGTGTCACGCCCCAGTCCCAAAATGTCAGGAACTAGGCCACGTGTCACTGGCCAGCTGACACGTCACTAAGGGCTTAATCCACTTTGATGGACCCAAAGGGACGTGCTACGCTGTCCTAAAATACTACAAGTATAGAACAGGTAAAGCTATCTCATCCACAACAAAATGTCAGAAAACAAATGCTGAAATATATATATAACTGAGTCTGATACAGTACACAACTGGTGAGATTACAAGCCTACTACAAAAACTGATAATAGCGCAGAAAAATCAGATAGACTAAGCAGTGTCTATCTGATCAAAACATCTCCATCTCTAGGTAGCAGCATCTAGGGTCAAGCCTACTCTGAGGGTGTCTCCTCGAGCTCCTCCTCGGTAGCACATCTGGCCTCTTGATCAGGCCCGTACACTGTGGGGTAGAAAGCCTCATCTAGATCTGGAAAGGAACCAGGTCCTCAGTGGGACGTAACAAGATACAGAAAAATGACATGCCATGTAATGTAAAAATACTGAATAAAGAAATAAAATAAATACAGGGTGCTAACCATATTAAGTGAAAATGCAAATAAAGATCCAGTAGTACGTATGGGAATGTGTGGCTAGACATACGCTGACGTAATTCACCAATCGTGGCGACTGGCTAGTATATGTGTCGTATGCCCCCGACTCAGGGAACTCTGCAATCGACCATCATTGGTACGAAGGTATAAAACATTATTGGAGGGGGTGTCCCATACGTCAACTAGTTATCTTTCCCATCCCAATGAATCTAAATGTCAAATCGTACATTTCCTGAGTTATTCTAATCCGTGATGCGGGTCACACGTACTGGTAGCTAACCAAATACGCAGCTCACATCCATATATGTAAATGCAACCATGTTGCGTGTTTCCGTGATAGGGTTTAGGAGAATATATTAGGATATTCTCTCAGCTGTTGGTGAGTCTGTAATATCATGTCAACATAACAGTTGACTGTACCCAAGGCAGTCTCAGGTGGTCATGGTATATGAATTTCAGAAGCAAGAAGCATATAACAATATTTGAGAATTTAAACATTTAACTTGGCAAGGTATACTTGCCTACTCCCTGATAGTGTTGAAACCCTGATTTTACAGTCAGTTGTGAAGGTGCTGGTGACAGGGGGTCACTGGCTGTGCTGTAGTTGGTTTCTGTTAAAAGAATAGGCAGGGTTCGTGAATATCCAGGCTGTAATATAAAACATATATATATATATATATATACATATATATAGTATAGATATATATATTTAGTAGGCATAGATATAATATATATAATAGTATATTTTTATAGAACAGATAAATGCAGGCAATAATATATATAGTAGCAGGGTATATCCACTGCGATAAATATAGTATTTATCAGGGTGTATCCTCTGATATATATATATAATATAAATAAATTGATTTGACAGGACAGTAATTTAAATACATATATACTCAGGGTATATCCACTGATTGATATATATATATATAGGTAAAATGAAATAACAGGACAGTAATTTAAATACATATATATAATATATGTATTATAGTATATAGTATAGTGCAAGAATTTTAATATGTATATAAATGCTGTATTTATTCAGCAATATAATATAAGTAGTAGCAGGGTCTATATGTGACCAATGTTAATAATTATATATTTATAGATAGGCTGTAATATCCAGCATATAATATTATGTAATAAATGACATTGCAGTAATTGAAATATAATATAAATAATTAAGCTGTATTATCCAGCAGGTATTTAATATATATATATATAGATAATATATATATATATATAGATATATATATATATATAATATATGTGCAGGAAATTAAATGCAGAAAATAAATAAATGGAAAAATGTATAGATAGTATTTATACAACATTTACAAATGTGTTATATATACATATATAACATATAATATATATATATATAATATATATATATATATATATATATTTATATATATACTAGAGATATATATATATAGGAATAAATGTATATATATATATATCATAATATTATATAATATACATATACATATATACATAATAATATATATAGTATATATATACATAGATATATATATACATATATACAATTTACATAAATAAATATATATGTATAAAATATAGTATATATATATATAATATTTAAACAGTATAATATACTGTAAATAATAGTATATAACAATTATTATATAGTATAATACATTTATACATATAAATACATTATTTATATACATATATATATACATATATATATACATATATATACATATATGATTATATATATAAATACATATATATTAGGTATAAAGGGTATACCTACTGACAGGTGGGCCCTAGGGGTTGCCGACGGTGGGTGGACGGCGGCGGAGCTGGCCGGAGGCGGCCGGAGGAGCAGCAGCAGTGGCAGTGACCACTGGCAGCAGCAGCAGCAGCAGCGGCTTGCGGGGGCGCTGGCCGGCGGAGGAGCGGCGGAGGTGGCCGGGCAGGGTGAGGGAAAGGTGGAGGGAGAAGTGGCGGTCAGTTTGGTGGGGGTGGCGGAGGTCCACGACGGCGGTGGCGGTGGCTGGAGGCCGTCGGAGGGAGGAGTGGTAGGTTAGGGTTGAGGGTGGCCGAGGTGTTGCGGGGGCTAGGGCGGCCGGAGGCGGTGACGTGGGGGGCTGAGGTGGTGGTGGTAGGTAGGGGAGGTTGGGGCGAAGGGTTTGGGTAGGGTGGCGGTGGTCGGCGACAGCCGGAGGCGGCGGAAGAGGTGGTTCGGGTGGTGATGGTGCTGTGGACAGTGAGGAAAGGGGGAGGGTGCGGGGGCTGTAGCCGGCGGAGCAGGGCGGCGCTGGCGGTGGGGCTTGGCCGGAGGGAAGAGGGGAGGGTGGCGAAGGGTTCGGGTAGGGTGGCGGTGGTCGGCAACGGCCGGAGACGGTGGTCGGAGGGGAGAGGGATGGGCTGTAGGAATTTGAATGGGGGTTTAGGGTTTATATAGGGTTTTGAGGGAGTGGCAATCCTGTAATTATTTTGAAGTTTAGGGGTAAATGGGTAATTTTGTATTTTGGAGATATTTTCACAGGATTTCTCTGGATTTTATGGTGGGTCCCACCCACCTATGGTCTAGCCAATAGGATTTGGCCACCTAGCATGCAATTTGCATATAAACCCCTAACTTTTCAATAATTGTATAATTGCATAAAATTTGTATTTTGCGTAATTTCGCAATTTACCAAATTTCAAATACTGATTTCCTGAAATTCTAAATTGTATAGAAATGAGGGAAAATAGCTGGGGGAAAATATTTTGGACAGTGTGGGGTGATTCTGGGCAGGTGCAGGGTCTGATATTGCAGGTGATACAGTCATCGTATTTATTATTTAATAAATACTGCGCACGGTGTTCACTAATTATTTAGAGGCTATTAGAGTCATAATTTTTCTACGGTGTCAAAACGATAATTGTAATACAATTAGAGTAGAATATTATCGTATTTTTGTTTGGAAAAAATAGGTGCCTACTGGTCCTCAAATCTCTAGGGCTACAGAGATGGGTAAAGAGCAGAAAATTAAATAGGAAATAAATACATACGTTTGTAACGATATTTGTGCGACTAAAACGAAGCACCAGATGAGGTTTCTGGAAGTTGCACAAAATACAGAAAAAGTAGTCTGACTAGTCTGGAGCTGGAATGTGAAATTTATTTAGGGTTAACAGCTAGTGTGATGCCCTAATTAATTATGTAATGAACAGGTGCACAATCAATATAATATATAATAAATAAAATTTTAAAAAGTTGCACTAATTCTAATTAGTCAAAATTAATCCTAAATTACTGAAATCTGGTCGAGGGAGTTTACAATCTACCCTCCTTAGAATATTTCGTCCTCGAAATAAAAACAACCATATAATGAGAACGAAAAAGGACATATGATGATTAAGAAAGATTGAATTTGAAATATTGGACATACCCTGGTTTGGAAATAGGTGGGGATAACGCTGACGAATATCCTCTTCTCGTTTCCAGGTGGATTCACCTGGTGCATGATGTCTCCATGCAACACGAACGAGAGGAATAGTCTGGCCTCGCAACACTTTCTCGCTACGGTCCAGAATCTCTACAGGCTCCTCCTGATAAGATAAGCTTGGCCCGATGGTGATCTCTGAGTAGTCTAGCACATGACTCGGGTCTGGAATGTACCTCCTCAGTTGAGATACGTGGAAGACGTCATGTACTCCCTCCAAAGTCTGAGGTAGAGCTAGTCTGTAAGCCACTTCTCCGACGCGATCTAGTACATCGAAGGGTCCAATGTACCTTGGACTTAGCTTCCCTCTTCCTCCAAATCTGATAGTTCCTCGAGTAGGTGAGATCTTCAAGAACACATGTTCCCCTACTTGGAACTCTAGAGGTCGGCGATGAATGTTGGCCCAGTGCTTCTGCCTGTCTTGTGCAGCTCGTAGGTGTCCCTGGATCTTCTTTACTTTCTCCACCGTACGAATAATCAGTTCTGGTCCCAAGATCTGTCTCTCGCCAACATCGCTCCAGCATACTGGGGAACGACATTTCCTTCCATACAAAGCTTCAAAGGGAGCCATTTGAATGCTCGCTTGATAGCTGTTGTTGTAGGAAAATTCCACCAGGTGTAGATGATCTTCCCATGATCCGCTGAAATCAAGCATGCAGGCTCTCAGCATATCTTCAAGTGTCTGGATGGTGCGTTCTGATTGGCCATCTGTTTGTGGGTGATACGAGGTGCTGAACTTGAGGCGGGTACCAAGACTTTCTTGGGAAGATGTAAATCTCGTATCTCTGTCAGATACTATACTGACTGGCACTCCATGCAGACGCACTATCTCCTTCATGTACATGTCCGCCAAGACTTCTGTAGATTGCCCGACTCTGAATGGTAGAAAATGAGCAGCCTTAGTGAGTCTGTCTACAATCACCCAGACAGCATTACGACCACTAGGACTTCTTGGGAAGCCCGTAACAAAGTCCATCGTAATGTGTTCCCATTTCCACTCGGGTATTGGGAGGGGTTGAAGTAGACCGGCAGATCTTTGATGCTCAGCCTTGACTTGCTGATACACCAAGCATTTGGCCACAAAGCGTGCTATCTCCCGCTTCATTCCATGCCACCAGTAATATTGCCGCAGATCTCTGTACATCTTTGTGCCTCCAGGATGTATAGAGTATACTGAGCTATGAGCTTCTGACATCCGCTCATTACGAAGTTCTCCATTTGGAACATAAAGACGATTGCCACATCTTAGAGTTCCATCTTCGTGTATGCAACAACCAGTCTGGAGTCCAGCCTCTGTTCTTTGGCGAAGCCTCTGAAATCTTGCATCTGTTGGTAGAGCAGCTTTGATTCTTTCTACCAAGGTTGATTGTAGCTGATAGTTTGATAATTGGCCGTCAAGTCCTGGCATAATGACCTCTATTCCCAAATTTTCTAGATCTCTCAGAAGACCTGGTTGGATGATCATAAAGAATGCCGAGGGTCTTCTGCTTAGAGCATCTGCCACCATATTAGCTTTCCCTGGATGGTACTGTAGATCAATTTCGAAATCCGCCATCACTTCGAGCCATCGTCTTTGTCTCAGATTTAGGTCCTTCTGGGTGTAGACGTACTTCAAACTTTTATGATCGGTGAATATCTCCACTCTTTCGCCATATAGATAGTGTCTCCATAGCTTCAGGGCGAAGATGACTGCGACAAGCTCCAGATCGTGAGTGGGGTAATTCTTCTCATGAGTCCTCAGTTGTCGTGAGGCATAAGCTACAACCTTCCCATGTTGCATTAAGACACAACCAAATCCTTTTCCGGATGCATCGCTATAGATGACGAAACCTCCGGATCCAGATGGTATTGTCAGAATGGGGGCTGTAGTTAGACGCTTCTTCAAGTCATCAAAAGCTGTCTGGCAATCTTCAGTCCATATGAACTCCTGCTCTTTGCGAGTAAGACGGGTAATCGGCTCCGCGATTCTTGCAAAGTTTTCTACGAACCTCCGGTAATATCCGGCAAGTCCTAGAAAGCTTCTCACCTCTGAGACGTTGGTCGGGGTTGGCCACGTCTCAACAGATGAGATCTTTGCTGGGTCTACCGAGATGCCTTCTCCTGTGATAACGTGTCCAAGAAATGCGACACGGTCCAGGAAGAATTCATACTTGCTCATCTTAGCATAAAGGCTCTCCCGTCTCAGCGTCTCTAATACCAACCTTAAGTGCTCTTCATGCTCCTCGTGGCTTTTCGAATACACCAGAATGTCGTCGATGAAGACTACCACGAACTGGTCCAGGTATTGGTGGAAGACTCGGTTCATCCGGTTCATGAATACAGCAGGTGCATTAGTCAATCCAAACGGCATCACCAGAAATTCGTAATGACCATAACGAGTTCTGAATGCTGTCTTTGGAATGTCTTCTCTTCGTACCTTGACTTGATGGTAGCCTGATCTCAAGTCTATCTTCGAGAATACTACGGCTCCTGTTAGTTGATCGAACAGGTCGTCAATTCTCGGCAAGGGGTACTTGTTTTTGATTGTCAAAGCGTTGAGGGCTCTGTAATCAATGCACATGCGATATGTTCCGTCCTTCTTTGGTACAAACAACACTGGTGCTCCCCAGGGTGATACACTAGGACGAACAAATCCCTTGATCTGTAGTTCCTCCAGTTGAAGCTTCAGCTCGTCAAGCTCCTTCTTCGCCAGTCGGTATACATTGGAGGATACTGGTGCAGCTCCAGGTATCAGCTCAATAATGAACTCCACTTCTCTGTCAGGCGGTAGGCCTGGCAATTCTTCTGGAAATACGTCCTCGAACTCTGCTACAATTGAGGGAAGTGCTGTCTCCATCGCCATGTAAGCTCTAGGAGTCTGGCCTACTCCTTGCTCAATGGTTCCTCGGATATATTCGAACTCTGGGTGATCTGGGGGTCTAAAGATAACACTACCCTTTCGGCAGTCTAGGATAGCATCGTTCTGGCTTAGCCAGTCCATGCCTAAGACAACATCGAAATTTGGCATTGGAAGTACCAAAAATCGCGCTCTTAGTCCTCTACTACAAACAACTACCGGACAGGTTTCGATAATGTTGGTAACTGGAACAATACCTCCTCCAGTAAGTATTTTCCAACACTTGGGTAGCGGGGAAGTAGATAGCTTGTGCATGGCTACGAATCTACTGGATATGAAAGACAAAGTAGCCCCAGAATCGAATAATACAGTTGCAGGTAATGATGCAACTAAAATGGTACCTGTTATAGTTTCTCCTTCAGGTTCTTCTGCAATGGCAGCTAACGCAAAGGCTTGTCCCTGCCTTTGTCCTCCGACTTGTTGTCTGGCCTTGAACTGAGTCTCCTGAGTAGGCAGAGGTGCTCCTCTCTGATATCCTCCTGATGTGGAGGGAAGCATCTTCTGAGCTTGGGCTCCTGGCTTCTGCCCTGGCTGAGGTGCGGCATCTCTGCGTTGTGGGCAGTCTTTGGCCATATGATTTCTAGCTCCACATAGCAGGCATAATCCCAGCTTCTTTCTACAGTCATTGGCAAAATGCCCCTTCTTGCCACAAAAGTGACAAATCGGGAGCTCCCTCTTCTGGTAAGGCCCCGTCGTCTGTTGCGTCTGATATTGGGGACGACGTATAGGTCCTCCTGCTCCGTGCTGATTCTTGGCCGGGAAGGTTGGATTTGAGCGTCTGGCTCCTCGGCCAATGGCTTCTTGCTCCCTGGCTTCTGTAAGAACCTCGTTGTAGGAGATTCTCGACTGCGTTGTTGTGTACCTCTGAAGCTCGTGGTTAAGGCCATGGTGGAATCTTTTAGCCTTCTTCAGCTCGTTCGGGATCAGATCAGCACCGAAACGACTCAGTCGGCTAAACTCCGCGTCGTAAGCATCGACAGTCATGTTTCCCTGCTCCAGGTGCAGGAACTGGGAGTATAGAGCATTCTGGACTGTCGCTGGGAAGTACTTGGCGTTGAAGTGCTCCAAGAATTGTTGCCAAGTTTGGTCTTTGCCGACGCTGCGCTCTATGGATTCCCACCAGTGATGGGCGTTGCCAAGAAGTTGGCCCCTCACAGCGGTCATCCATAGGTCGGGAGTGAGTTGCGATCCTTCTAGCAGCATTTCGGTGTTGGAGATCCAATCGGAGATCTCTTCAGGAGTCTCGTTGCCTTTGAAATCCCTCGGGCTCATTTGACGGAAGCCTCGAACTGTTCCCGCTGGTAGGACAGTTACTGGTGTTGGAGTAGTAGTTCTGTCCAAAGCCGTCATCAACGTCTGTCGCAGAGCTTCAGTTTGCTGCCACTGAGACTGTCTCAGGGCCTCAGTTTGTTGCCACTGGTTCTGCAACATAGTCTGGAGAAACTGCAACATTTGAGGTTGACCCTCAAGTTGTGGCATCTGGATAGGCAAGGCTGGAGGTGGAGACAAAGGTGTCTCTGCATGTGGAGTTGGTGTCGTCTCCTGGCTAGAATTCTGGTGATTGGACGGAGTTCCTTGGGCACTTGGCGAAGGGTCTGTTGCTTGGTCAGCCCTATTATTCGCAAGTTTCCCGGGTATGTCCATATTTCTGAGGAAAATAGGATAATTAGAAAATACAAAGGAGATAAATAATGATAATCAAGCAAGATGAAATAATAGAATTTGTAAAGATGGTGTCAGTGTGGATGAGACCTAATATTTCTATCCTATTGCAGGCATTGCTGGGCATGTCATCATACCACTAGCAAATAAAACTAGACCTGCATGGGCCACCACTAAAACCATGTCACGCCCCAGTCCCAAAATGTCAGGAACTAGGCCACGTGTCACTGGCCAGCTGACACGTCACTAAGGGCTTAATCCACTTTGATGGACCCAAAGGGACGTGCTACGCTGTCCTAAAATACTACAAGTATAGAACAGGTAAAGCTATCTCATCCACAACAAAATGTCAGAAAACAAATGCTGAAATATATATATAACTGAGTCTGATACAGTACACAACTGGTGAGATTACAAGCCTACTACAAAAACTGATAATAGCGCAGAAAAATCAGATAGACTAAGCAGTGTCTATCTGATCAAAACATCTCCATCTCTAGGTAGCAGCATCTAGGGTCAAGCCTACTCTGAGGGTGTCTCCTCGAGCTCCTCCTCGGTAGCACATCTGGCCTCCTGATCAGGCCCGTACACTGTGGGGTAGAAAGCCTCATCTAGATCTGGCAAGGAACCAGGTCCTCAGTGGGACGTAACAAGATACAGAAAAATGACATGCCATGTAATGTAAAAATACTGAATAAAGAAATAAAATAAATACAGGGTGCTAACCATATTAAGTGAAAATGCAAATAAAGATCCAGTAGTACGTATGGGAATGTGTGGCTAGACATACGCTGACGTAATTCACCAATCGTGGCGACTGGC